>VZTM01024262.1:820-31185 GCA_013400555.1 Jacana jacana | reverse complement strand
TTAAGGTCCCTTCCAACTCTAAGATCCTTAAGCGTTTACCACTATTTGATTTAGTGAGGCACACACGATCGTCTGCCTATTACAGGCAGTATTGGCACTCTCTACTTGAAGACCTTTAGTAGGAGAACACCACCAGTTACGTGCTGATAGGGCACCCACTTNGTGCTGACAGGGCACTCACTTCTGCCACAAGCCCACCACCCTTTATTGTAGCCTTCTTCACCACACAATAAAAACAGCAGTTAAGAGGATACAGTCACAGTGGATAAGGCCAAACTTGCACAACGAAGAGTGGCAGGAAAACAAAGCTGAATAAAGAGCTTGAGATATTAACACCAAGTTTCCAATCCACTACCTTTTACTGCTTTTATATCTTCGTTAACAGGCTACTTCATAGACAATGAAACAGGCAAGGTGCATTACAGCACATATACTGAATGTCACCAGTCACCATGTGGGAAAGAAAAATGCCAGGATTATGGTGGATGTAAAAGTTCAGTGAAATAATAATTTGTTAAACATCATGGAAAGTAATGCTTCCCTTTTAACTCAGTTTTGTTCTGAGGCTTGGAAGATGTAAGCATGTTGTGCCTACTGAAATTGTCTCCACTAATACAAATATGCCCTTTTTAACGAGACAGAAACTGTGAAGGTCTTTTGACAATACCAGGTACTATTCACAGCTATAATGGCTTTTAGAATACATAATCCACTACACAATCACAGGTTCAGATGACTAAGCACTCCACAATTCAGATGGGAGGAACTGAGCAGGAAAATGAACTTTCTAGCCTGTTCTGTCAGACAAATCTGTTACTCTGCAGACAACAGACCCAGATGTTTTCTTAGAAACGCTTAGGATTTATGACACTGAAAAAATTTAATGTTTTTGTGTCTAATTACAAACTTTATGTGAAGATAACAATTAGAACATGATCCTTGCATGTATACACCCATTGAATCTAGGAAAGAACACGAACACTTTGGGCCAAGGGGGAAAAGCCTCAGAATCAGTGCTATGAATTGGCTACTACAGTTGATTAAATTTCAGTAAATATTACTGAATATTAGCAACTGCTTCCCAAAATCCACATTAAACCTCTAGGAACTGTAAGTATCCTGCATAGAGATTCTCATATACTGTGCTCACGCTATATTTTGGTCACTACACCACTGAAAGTCTTGTATTCAAAATTTGTTTTCAGATGCCTGAACTGCAAACGTGAACCAAAGCTCGTCAAAAAAGGCCCGGGCAGAGAGATGCATCTTGAGAAGACACACAACAGTTTGAGAGACTTCTTGATAAAGGAGATTTGTTCAAGGGATTTAATACACACGTTTAAAATGGACGCAATTCTTTTGTCCCGGGAACATTTCCTTCTCTGTATTGTGTACCTACTTGAAAGAGAACTGGATAAGAAAGTTCTTTTCTATATCAAGAATTAACTTACACTCCTGTACCGGCTACTGCCCTTTGCATTATTAGTTCTCTTTCTGCAAATGATGATATGCTTGTCCAGAGACACACAATTAGGTTTGAGCCTGAGTTCCTAAACTCGTGCAAAGTGTTAACTCAAGAACCTCTCCACACATGGGCAATTCCAAGTCAAAAGAATCTGTAATTTTTTCCCCTGATTTTTTTTTTTGCCCACCGAGTATGCGTTTACTGAGCATGAACACAATCGATGAGATGCTCTTTGCATCATCAGTGGATGTTTAAAAGAATGTCCTGAATAGAAGCATTTTCTGAAGTAGGACTCTGAAGATCCTGTAGCACAACAACAGAACTATTCTGGTTTTAGCATTTGTGAAGATAAATTATTCTGGGCCATTATGACAAGTTCTGAGAATATCTAGGTATCGCGGCTTCTGTTTCGATATTTATGTTAAAGGAAGTTTCAATCAGATGTCAGCTTTACTCTCTTCTTAACTACAGCATTTCTTAACAAGTGAGACATGAAAATAACCAAAAAAACCAAAAAAGATGTGAGGAAACCAGTGGACAGCCTCTAGGTATGTCACCTCTGACATCACTGATGCAATTTATTCCAAGAATGTATTTATATAAAGTAGCTAAAGAAGGATTTTGAATGCAACTAGAATGGAAATCTAGTGACAAAAATCAGAGTCTAAGCTGTAAAATTTATGGAGACAGCTGATAAATACCCACAAAATCCCACTGGAAACACTGCAGTTATTTAGGAAACTGGAAACATCCCACACCTTGTGAGATGTGCTGCTATATGTGCAACACAAAGGCTATAGCTGAGGCACATCATCTTCACATATCAGTATTCTATGGTAACTCCTCTTCAGTTTTATTTCGTGGTTGTGGGTGTCTCAGAGGAGCAAAACCAAACAGAAACTAAACATTTTTGAGAATTAACTGTTACCTTTTAGTCACAGAAGCTACTGCAGTGGCTTTTCTTCAAAATGCATAAAAATAATACTTACTAACTTACTTGAATTAAAGGGAAAATGCTAACTAATGCTAACTTTAAGGTGTTGAGGGTTGGCATGAAAACTAATTTGACCAAGTTGCCACAGTAATCTTTTAAAGACACATTTGCTTCAGGACCTGTTGGCTATTGGTAGATCAAGGGACTCAGCTAACAGAGTGAAGCTCCAGCCTGTCCTAGACCAGTGACCACTGTCTGGACACTATGGTGAATCTACTACTTTCCCAAAGGATTTCTAGAGCAAGAAACAGTTGTGCATGGAACACCACATCCAGCACTGCAAAATATTTTCAAAATGCTGGACTAAGTAGTGATTTTTCTGTGCATAAATTACATCAAAAGTCTATGCAATATTTTTCAAAAATAGCACTGGAATTCCTGTTGAAAGCTCCTGTGTAACTACCATTCTTTTGCACTGAGCTATGCACAAAACTGGAGAATTTGCTTTGAAACGTGAATTTAAACTGAAACCGCTCTGCAAACACCAAACGTTCACAACATTAACTTGCAGGACATTTACATCTGAGTCAGTACAGGGGAATAACAGAGAGACTTATTTTCACAGGTAATGGTAAGGAGAGGGATACAGGGAGTTTGTGTAGAATTTTATTCTGTCAGCATTTCTACTGACTCTCAGCTAGAAGATTCTACCAAGCTTGTCATGGGCTGTAAGAAGATGCCAGTTAATAAAACGCGAGGAAAAGCTTGAAGAAACGTATTTTATTACTGTGAACACTGCAGGAAAATATTATCACAACCTGGAAGAAGGAAAGCCTTCCTAGCAATACACTGCCATCTCTACAAGACCTAATGAACGCTCCAGTGCCTCAGTATTTCAGAACGGCCAGGTCTGCGACCTATGGGTAACAGTTTTCCAATTACGTACACCGGCTTCAGTGCAGCAGCCTACTGACCAGTACTTCAGAGCAGTGGACTCGGACTGTACCAAGAACAGCCTCCTGGTGAAATGGTAACACTTTGACTTTTTTTCGCTCTCCACCTTTAATGTATACGTATTATTGTGGAACGTGCTTTCAGAAATCAGGTATCTAACACTAATAAATTATGCACCGATTATGGATGACCTTTGGAGTCGCTAAAGGTACAGTTACAATCACGCGTTTAAAAAAATCCTGCTTTTCACTATAATGTGCGAATGTATGAAATTAAATGAGGCTTGCAATATAATCAGCGTGGTTGACTGCTTTAATATATTCCATTTCAATTTAAAATCACCACAAGCCAAGAGTGACGAATCTAATTTGATCAGTTGCTCACAAAAACACTGAAAAGCGATGTAAGCAGACCTATCAACAGCTGGTAACACGGCCTGCTTTCAAAAGCAATTAATCGGCTTTTACACAATCAGAAACTCTTAAAATATTCAAAACCAGTTAAAGCCCTGCAATATTAGAAAAAGGACAGTGGAAAGGTATTCTCACAGTAAAAGCATCTTACACGTCGAGTTATTGCTTAAAACCACAGAAGCCAGAAAATTCAAACAGAAAGGTCAAATCTCTAATAAAAAGGTGCAGTTGGGTGGTATGCTAACAGCAATAATGCATTGTAACTCGACTTCATGGATTTGACTGCTCTTTATGAGGTGTTTCAATCGTATTTCATGTTTAAATGGATTTTATGAGTTCTTGCACATATTAAATATGCGTATTTGACTGCAATCAAGTAAGTCCACGGATTACTAATAACTTAGTATAAAGCCTGTCATACGCAAAGAATACACACTTTCAAAAGCAGAACAAGCTCCCATGTAATTCATGTAATTAAAAATACACAGATCTCATTATTTCCCACTCAAAATATACTTTGAGCAATGTTGTCTTATCTATCAGATCTGTCATGCTTGCCATACCTTAACTTTGTGGATTTTCGTCCTGGAGGCTGGACTTTTTTCTCTGGGTGAGAAATTTTTTTCCAGAAGCTACTGAAACCGAGTCTGCTTTATGAGACTGAAACTAAGCTACAACCGAACAGCACCTTACCAGCCCGCATCCATTCAGTCCCTAATTAGCATTTGCATGAGAGGAAATTTTGGAAAGCGTTTCAGATCAAGCAGAATTATCCAGAATGTGTCTTGGATTGTAACAGGAGATGACTGGTAGACAAGCCCTTTCTAGAGAATGATGATCTGGCACATCATCAGCGCTGCTGGAAGACTTGGAACTCAATTGCCATCTACTTACTGAAATCGTTACCATTGCCGGTTTGAGGAAATGACTTTCCCACAGCATCAGGCATAAGGACAGCGTACACAAAAGTAAAACAAGACACCTGAAAGCAAATTGCTCTGTCAAAAACAGTCACTAAAACAGGGGAGATGACAACAGACTAAAGCATCTGCTGCTGCACAGAAGAACAACTATAAACAAAATAAAAATGCTGTTTGCGATCTAGTTTTGGATGAAGCACGTGGCCAGAATTAAATACCGTTGCTTTATTTTGCTTATGACAAAACCACAAAGCCCACACCCTTGGTCAAAGAATAGCCACCACATGAGGTATTTAGTCCAAAAAGGCTTGAAATACTAACAGATAAATCTATATTTAATAAACACTTGGCACAACTTACTCATGACTTTTTGTTCAAGTATTTGATAACAGCTAGCTTTATCCCAAGTTAAGCTGTAGCCTGTTAGCTACATATCAACATTATAACAACACATTTTTAAAATTTGAGCTTTTGTGACAGTCTCAAGCATCTGAGATCTAACTCACTGTCATTTTCAACCTTACTCACCTTCACCTACTTCCCACACAATATTTTACACATTAAGAGGGAAAATAGATCCCCAAAGCATCAGGAAAGAAAAAAAAAAAAGGGTAAGACAAAACAGAAGCACATCTCCTTTCTATCTGGAAACAGAACATGCTATACTCCAAAAATAAAACCACTTAATACACCCCTGCCCACCTTAAATGAAATGTTTATCTGACTGTGAGGAAGAAGACAAAGGTAGAATATCATATACATAATTCTAGAAAAAAATTCCACAGAACCTTGCTGCTTAGATAAATTTCTGGAATGGCTGCCCAGCACAGGATTCCTTCAGACCCTGTGCAGAGGAGTCTTACATCATTCTCTAGAAGAATAACTTCAAAATATTGCAGTACTTGCTTGCAGGGGACCCATATCTATAGGTACATACATCTATAGGTATACAGCAGCTCTCTATGCTCTTTCAAGCTATGGATTAGTATAGAAGAAACTGCTCACCTACTGCTCTTCCTGGACACACTCAATACTAATACATAATTTAAAAAAAACCTCAACAACAAACCTCTTTATTTCTTTTCCCTTTTTAAACTTTAACTTTTCCCCTTTTTTTTCCCTGTCAGACTAGTGGTTAGTAAGTATGTAATCCCCTTTAGAAAACTTCCATGCATTACAGAGTCAAGCTTCCTCAGAAAACAGCTGCCCTTCAAGAGTGGCTGGTGCTACACTCACCTGATGTTTATTACCACTAGCATCTGGGACCTGGAACATCCAATTCCTGGGTACCCACTGGTTTCCAGATATTGGTTTACAAATTCTATTAACAACAGCACAAATGATATGCAATAATCATCCCAGCACATACTGAAAGAAGGGTATCTTTGCTGTCATGTGACAGAGTGACGAATTTAAATACTCCACCATTAATATGGTCCACCTTGTCATGACCCTGCATACTAACTGCAATGGAATGCTTTCAGTAGAGTCATCTTCACAGGTATCAGATTAACATGGGAAAAAAGAAGCCGCTCCTGCAAACTTGTGTTACGTGCTCCCAATTTACTCAGACTTATGAAGGATGAAAGAACCCAAGAAATAATTAACCATACTTCACAAACTGCAACACAGAAAGCCACCAAGTAACCATTTTCTGGTGAAGCTTAGACCCTCTTCAGGAGAGCGACCTGGGCAAACTTCCTGAAAAGCAAGCTTTCTGCAAAGCAGACGGGACAAACTGATCTCTGCCAACTTACAACATGCAACACTGGGGAAATGCAGTTGAGAAGGTGACGAATGACCAGGGTTCAGCACTCGGGAATATCACCCCTGCTCTAACCTAGTGTACAGTCACATTAAGAAATGCATTATTCTGTTTTAACACATTGTCCAATTTAAAAAGTAAATTAAAACAAAACACTTTAATTTCTTTAAAAAACAACTTTTCCTTTTCTTCTCCTGTTTCTCCCTGCACGCTCCTCCTGAATCATACTAATACATCATGAGACTCTACAGAAGAGTAAAACACACCTGCAGCTACTCTGACTCATCAAGTTCTTTCTGTTTGAAGACCCCCACCCATACGATCAACAAGAATTTTCCTCCTCTGTCCTGCCTTTCAATGGAGCGTAAGACCAGACACTCGGAAATAGCGAGAGATCACAGGCTCAGTTGCCAATAATACATCAAGGACACAACAACATACTCTGTCCCACTGACACAACCAGCCCCACTACTAGTAGAGTCAATACATTTGTTTTCTTCCCCCTCTAGGGAAGCATGTCCGCTGATCATCTCCAGTTTGTGAAAAGTCAGCAATTTGGAAGAGGGAACATAGGGGATACGTATTCAGCAGAACAACGGGCGTGAAACAGGGAAGCAGGTTACTTGGGTACCACAACATTAAGTACTTTCTGACAAAGACTGCATTAGCAGATGACAGGAGATTGAACACATTGCAAACAAAATGCCTTGCAGATTTTCCTGTCCTTGATGTTGCAGCTGATCTGGAAGAGAATGCGCAAAGTCCCTCATGCAGAGATAGCCTTTGATCTTCCTGTACTAGCTGTGCGTGCCCTTTGTCTTCCATCCTCCTTAAAGATGGTCTACAAATAAAGTAATGGATTATCTGAGGCTGCTCTGTTATAAGGAAATATATTTTAAATGGCCTTCTTAAATCAACTTTGTAAATGTATTTTTTCCTTTTTCATGCTTGACATTCAAGCAGAAGGAAGAAAGATTATGTGCTATGATCTGCAGAATATTAAACTCCTCCTCAGGATAACTTCCATCTGAAGTTATCAAAATCCCTATATTTACTGAATATGAGAAAGCAGAGGTTGATGGAGTGGGCTTTTAACTGCTCAAATCTTTTGTGGGTAAAGAATAGCTATTAATAGATAATAGCTATTCACCTTGAAGATTGTAAATTAATTTCCAAACGACCCCATACAAGAAGTTTAGTCTCTAGATTTGTCCCTTTGAAAAACAGTAGGGGCTTAGAAGAATTACACCCTTTGCTTCTCTACAAATAACCACAGAAGTAGAGACTGCTTCTGTGACAGAAGCCAGAACTCTGCTCTGAAAATGATTTTTAACAGGATGGCTTTCAGACCTCACGACAGACTTTGCTGAAGGAGTGGTAGGAGTTATGGCATCCTACCTCCCCACAGTTAACAATTATGACTAGATGCCTTTACCCAGGTCTTTACTATTATTGATGTATACTTCAGATACAGGTTATCCTGGGATGCAGAAGTGGTTCACTTCAGAGTAACATGCTCTTCTCTCTTTGCTTTAGTCAACTGATGGTGTATCTGGAGAAGGATAAAGGAAACTACTTTGATGTTATTCTTTATTCTTTGATGAAAAAATCTGAGGTGACTGGACTGCTATATGTAACAATCTTCTACATTTGGCATCAAACATGGACAATCTCTCTGGTATAACTTAATTCTACTTTGAAGGTCTGAACTAGTTGCCCTGTATCTTTGCCCTTTACAACCAATGAAGCAAAGAGGAGGCATTTCTTAGGTGTGATCCATACCAGCCTGCATAGATGAGATTAGCTGAGCCATGCCCTGGAACTGCCTAATTTCTCCCCACTATACAAAAGAGCACAGGCTAAAAATTCACAGAGAAATGTTCAAACTTTGAGACCTCAAAGCCAGTGGAGATGAAGTGCCTTCCTTTACAGGGAGTTTTCTCCACTAGTGATATTTGTTGTGGAATGCCTGATCTGCTTTATGTAGACAGAAAGAGAACAGCAGAGTCCCTGTTTGCATAGTACCTATATACTCAAGAACCTATGTAACAAGCAAAGGAATATGTAAAAAGATGAACACGAACCAGCAAGAAGCTCTTGCAGCAAAGGCCAAAAGCACCCTCGGCTGCACTAGGCAGAGCATCACCAGTAGATGGAGGGAGGTGGCTTTTCTCTTTTGCTCAGCCCTGGTGAGACACATCTGGAGTGCTGGGTCCAGTGCTGGCTCCCCAGTGCAAGAGAGATGTGGACTTACTGGAGTGAGTCCAACAAAAGGCTACAAAGAGAATTACAGGGACCGGAGCATCCATCATACAAGGAGAAGCTGAGATCGCTGAGACTGTTCAGCCTGGGGAAAGCAAGGCTTAAGGTGGAGGGCCCCATCAGCTTCTATAAATACATTGTAAGGGCAGTAAAGGCAGAGCCAGGCTCCTCTCCATGGTGCCCAGTGACGTACCAAGAGCCAATGAGGGCAATTTGAAATACAAGGAATTCCACATAAACATAATACCTTCTTTTTTTACTCTTAGGGTAGTCAAATGGTAGAGCAGGTTGCTGAGAAAAGCTGTGGAGTTGCCACCCATAGAAATACTGAAAATCCAAGTGCACATGGCCCTTAGCCCTGAGGCTGCTGCAGCTGAGCCCCTTCAGGGAGGAGGAAGTTGGCCTAGATGATCTCCAGGGGTGCCTCCTTGCTTCAGTCATTCTCTGATTATCTTGTTAAGACCAAACTGGTATCTTCTGTGCAGAAGTAGATCCCATCTCTCTTGTGTTCATACAAAACAAGACTTCTTACAGTCTTGGCACCAGGAAAACTTAGGGAAGGACATCATCATTGCCAGGAGAGGGGAGATCTATGCAGTCTCTTGGTCACTTCACTGAACTGTGACCCTTTGGTTTTTCAAACTATTTAATCACAGAATATCAGGGATTGGAAGGGACCTCGAAAGATCATCTAGTCCAATCCCCCTGCCAGAGCAGGAACACCTAGATCAGATCACTCAGGAACACGTCCAGGCGAGTTTTGAACGTCACCAGAGAAGGAGACTCCACAACCTCCCTGGGAAGCCCCTTCCAGTGTTCAGTCACTGTGAAGAAATTTTTCCTCATATTTAACTGGAATCTCCTATGTTCCAGCTTGCATCCATTACCCCTTGTCCTATCATTGGATGTTACTGAGAAGAGCCTGGCTCCATCCTCCTGACACTCACCCTTTACATATTTATATACATTAATAAGGTCACCCCTCAGTCTCCTCCAAGCTAAAGAGACCCAACTCCCTCAGCCTTTCCTCGTATGGGAGATGCTCCACTCCCTTAATCATCTTAGTAGCCCTAATACTGTAGCAGTATGCAGCTCTCATCTCTACTACAGCATGTAGTAGCTACATGTAGCGCGAGTGACCAATTTTGTCTCAAATATCACCATATACACACTTTTCCTCTGAAGGGAGGAAAAGCTTTATGTGTACCCCCACTCATTCCTCAGCTGGCTGCCATTGCCTACCACAGCTCATTTCCCAACTATCACTCTCTTACTTTAAAGGCAATGTGTATCAGCTGAAAAGATAAGGGTGGCTTCGTACTATGTAAAAGGCCTGTCACTGGGGTGATTTATATTATCTTTATAATTGGGATACGCTGCACTAGAAAGCTTTGCTTTATAATGAAAAGTGTCTTTGACTGTCAGGCCTCCCTTGGGACTCTCTTAATTAGGCCCAGTTGGTGACACAAAGCACCCACATTGTTGGAGAGTCTTAAATGTACAAGTTTCTGTGCAAGTTCAAGCGCGTTTTTTTTCCCCCGAGTGCTGTTTGCAGTTCACAGTCTGCAAAAGAACTCAATTTTTAATATGAAAGTATATATACCAATTTGAATTATGCGAAGAACATGGTTTATCATAATAATGGCCTTCAAAAATGTACTATTCAACAGAAATACTGGCCTACTCCAGACATTTTAAAAACATCAGCTTGCAACTGCTGAAGAAACTTCCCAAGAAGGATGTGCTCCATCTGTAAAACTGCTGATTTCTGTAAAGAGACACTTCCTCCCAAATCATGTTTTATCTTCAGAGGATGATAAAAAAACCAAAATATCTTTACCATGTACTTTCCCAGAGACTGTTTCCCTTCCCTGCTTTACACATCCAGAAGAAGATAATATAAAATGACCTGTTTTCAAACTAACCCAACTCTAGAATTCTTTCAGAGACGACTAATGCCAGTGTAAGGCTCTGCCTACAATCATGCAATGGTTTTCAATCATACCTACATGGGGATTTTATTTAACACTTCCCTAATCAAGAAAAACTCACAGGATAACAAGTACAACTGTAATGAATTCCAAAGTTTGGGGAGCTCCTACTGAAAATGTAAGATGCAATTTTAACCTCATTGGCTTCAAACAACCCATAAAAATAAAGGCTAATTTTTGCAATGAACTGTCAAGCTGTACTGCAAATTAGTTTCACTTGTCTTTCCAAACCCCACAACGTTGCTATTTTTCTCCCACATTTTCTGCGTTGTGAATTTTTGGATTGTTTTTTGTTAAGATCACTTCATTCATCTGATTTGTTCTTTTATGTCTTTATTCTTCTTTGTGCTAATGCTCTTTCCTCATGTAATTCAGAACAGGCATTTCTCCTTTCCTTTATAAAATACAACCTGTTCAGCAAAATAACCCCAAAGAAATCCCCGTGACATCCTAATAAAAAGTTACCTTGGAACTAATATTTTGTTGTGCCCTTGATTATGGTACTACCATAGCACCATGGATTTTGATGTGACATCTGCAAGTTCTTTACCTGTCTTTTAAGAAGCAAAGATCAAACAAATAAATAAACAAACCCCATAACCCTTCCCTCCCCAATGAAAAATAAAGGTTTACTCTACAATTGCTATGCTACAAAAAAATCCTTAACAATTCAGATCCTCTCAAAGTGCAACACAATTTTTGAAGCGTAATGCTGAACCAATAATATTGTCTCTATGGTCAGAGTAGAGGCACACAAGCAAGTAAGTGAAAGGCATCCTAATGCAGGAATGTGCAATGTAAGGCTTTATCATGGTAATTACCTGTTCGTCTTACCCTGTGGTATGCTGTGGTTATATCTTACACCTCTTTCATCTATCCTCATAAATCCTTTGTAAAGCCTGAGTGTACTGTTTCTCTCCTTTCACATCTATTTTTTGGTGAAGGATACTAACCCAACGGCAGGCCTAGGGCTTTCATGACAGTAAAGCACCAGCACATCAATCCCTGGAAAGATGTGGGTCTAAAAAGTGCAGCAGGTGACACTGGATGCTGACAACAGCAGGAAACTGAAAGCTATTTCCAAAGAATCTCTAAACGGTAAGATGATTAAAAAAAAAGGGAAAAGAATAAAAGAAAAAGAAAAAAGCTGAAGATGAGAGCTCCTGAAATCCCAGCATGCCCATCGTTTCTCAAAAGAAAAACAAACAACAAAACTAACCCCCCAAAATTTATCCTGAGGGTCATATTTCACCCCTAAAAAGCAGTGACCAGAACTGAAATAAGGAGAAAAAGAATACAGCGATGCACTGGGGCTGCAGGTGATGAGCCGTTGCCACCAAACTCCCTCTCTTATACTACATTTATTAGGTACTATACTAGAAGTTGAGACACACATTGTACAGTGGCTGCCATAACTTGAACTAGTTCTTCCTTTTCCCTTGGGAATATCTGAAACGCATCTTCATGTTGGAAGAGCCGAGCAAACCCAGGATCTATGTGAGTGAGAGTGAGCGCTTTTTGCCAGGGCAGCAGGAGATACCTGGGAAGGGAGAAGGGGTGAGACCAGTGCCCGGCCACAGCACAGGGGCCTTGAAACCCACAGACACCACAGGGCAAAGCGGGTGTTGGAGGGACAGCTTAAAGCAAGGCATATTTGGTTACCTACACCTCGAGGGTCAGTGCAGCATTCACTAGTAGGATGGAGAACACCTGTACGTCTAAAAAAGTCACAAGTGTCAAATGCCATTGTAGAAGAAAAAGGATCCTTTCTGTTACTTAGTAGGAAACACAGGCATGCTTAGATGTTAGTAGACTAAATACTGAAACAAAATGCATGTTTTGACTATATAAGAACTTCTGACTGAATGTTTCTCATGTTTAAGATTTGCCACAGCAATACAAAAAAACACAAAACAAAGCAGACTTCAGATTGTATTCAAAAGTTCAAAAAGGCACGGACATTTCACTGTAATTCCCTTTTCTGAAAACACTGAGACAGTATCTTTTTTGCTTTGTCCTGTCAACCAGGCTGCCTTTATGGCTGGCTGCTTGCAAGAATGTGGTATCTGAAGTATGGTCTAAACTAAGAAATGGCTGACCAATCTTTGGAGAACAGAAATGGAAAAAAGAAATACTGTTTTTAAACTTGCCTCCAGATTTTCAGAAACTAAACCTTCAGATAAGAACCTCTTTTTCTTTCTTCCTCTCCAAATGTAACTACTGGAAGAGTTGCAGCAGTTGTGCTTTGCTGAATGCAGGAATTTTATGTTCCAGCTGCTTTTGTGAAATTACTTGAATTACTTGTTTCCAACCAAGAAGCTACACTTTTGACCTATATGATTTGACTATGTATTTATGAACAGCATAAAAATAATACATATTTTTAAATTTTAAATTTTTCCTTTAATGCTCCTTTGCCCTCCCCCAAAAATATGTAATACAAAAGAAAAGTATTAATTTGATAAACACGCTACTGTTAAGCTTGCTGGCTGTTTATGCAACATCATTAAACCACAAATATATAACAATACCATAACTAGCTAAATGTTTTAATTCCAAGCCTGTAGAATTCTACTAACGTCAAATATTATTTGTTTTTACCACCTAAATAAACTAGCTTAGGCTGTCACTCACTCCTTTTTATTCATTTTTTGTTTTGTCTTACTGCATGCATCTCTCACAAAGTGAAAAATGTCTATTTAAAGATAAGTGGAAATACCACAGTACGTAACGTTTTCATGTCAAAATAATTACATTATTATATTCTGAGTTAAATAATATAAGATAGGAAAACATTTTGATATGCATTTGACAGTTCTAATCCTGGCAGGATCAAACCAACTTCTTCCAAACTATTTGCTGCTAGATAAAAGCAAACAAAGAGCTCCCTAACCCAACAGGCACCCCTCTCACCCATCTAAGGCCCCTCACAGAAGAGGACAAGCCAGGACAGAAGAACATCCTGCTGGCTTTTTTTTCCTTCAAGGCTGAACCATGTTCTGGCCTGTCACAGAAGTCTCTCATTTGCTCTTTAAAGCCAATGGAATTGCATTAGCCTGAACATGAAATTTGGTAGTAGGATTGTTATGAAGAGATGATCCTCACAATGACTTTAAAAAAAAACAAAAAAAGAAAGAAAAGGTAGTTTCTCTCTGTCTTTGCATCTTGTAGAGCCACTCTTTATCATGGAATGATGTGGCTTTGCTGAGAGAGGGACTCGGAAACTATGCAAACGGGGACGGGACTTGCAAGGGGAAGAGGTGTTAGTTGTGCTCACACAGACGTGCTGAACTAGGTCCTCCAAACAGCTTCTCGCGCACTCTTTGTTTTGGTGGCAGTAGTACCCATAGCTTCAAGTGCTCAATTTCCATGCACCACCCTCCCCCCCAGCCCTGCCCCCAGCCATTTCAAGATAGGTTGATTTCTACCTTGAAATAGATCAATCTGGATTGGTTGATACTGATAGAGAGATGTCAAAAATGTAACACTCCTTTATGAAGAGAAGTATTATGCTATTCTCTACATAGCCTTTTAGGCCCTAATAAAGAGAAGAATTTATTTTCATGTGTTTCTCAGAGAAAAGAGTGTAACTATATTTTCATCATGTCTCTGATATAAACCCTTTGTTTGTTAAGGATACAGAAAGATATTTTAAAAGAAATGTCTCCCATAGAGTTATTATAATTCAGTAAGTATAATAATTAAAATAATTTTATTTGCAGCATTAATTTAAATCTTGGAGAGCAAATAAGGATCCCGCTTTCACTATCTATGTTCACAAATAATGACTCCATGTGTTTATTTCAAAGGTCAATATAATTCAAACTGGTTTGGAAACCAATCCTCCTTAGGACTTGGATGCTTAGTAGATGTTGAGTTGAGGTAACTACACTTAACATCAAGAAGATGACAGATTCCAATCACCTGTGGATGCAGGCCAAGTTTGGGAGCTAAAAATAGCTTTTGGGAAGTATACAGTAAACCAGCTGCCTTATATAATAAGCACAGAAAAATTAGGCACCAATACATGTGCACGCGCAGTATTAAGTCTTGAAGTGTTCCCCAGAAATGTCAATAATCCAGTAACCTGTTTTCTTCAGGCTTCTATTTCAACATTTCCCTTCTGACACAGATTACAACTTTCTTCCTTCTTGTTAGTATTGCAAATTATGATCAGTTTTAACATCATCCCTTTCACATGAATTCTGTTTTCTTTTATTGAAAATATTTCCCCCTTGATGGTTTGCTTTAATACTGT
Source organism: Jacana jacana (assembly GCA_013400555.1). Lineage (NCBI taxonomy): Eukaryota > Metazoa > Chordata > Aves > Charadriiformes > Jacanidae > Jacana > Jacana jacana. The sequence continues at coordinate 16,223 of VZTM01024262.1, read as the reverse complement.
GACATAATAAATTTTGCTGCCACGATGATTGTGAAAAGATTTGTATTTCTGATGTCATCTTGATACATCAGTGTTGAAAATGTTTCATTCTATTTCACAGAATGAAAAAAAAAACCCAAATCATGAAACCTAACACTTTACAATACTCTTTTCATTTGATCTACCAAAGGGAGCATGTGGCTGTCTTAACAGATGGAAAACATAGTTTCTGCCTGCCCAGTTTTAATAAAGTATTAGGACAAAACAAGCATAAAATTTTCTCTAGTACACAGTAAACCACTTTTGCTTTCAAAATGCACCATGAGACAAATTTATAAGCAAGTATGTGCAGTGGTAAGTAATAAATCAGTATGTAGACATGAATGCATACCAATGTGGGAAACAGATTTTTAAAAAAATGTTTTACTCAATAAAAGAAATCCTTGGCCCATGAGAAATCAGCTGCATTCCCTCTATCTTTTGTGGAGTCAAGGTTCCAGTGCACACATGCAGTGCCACAACCAATACTTTTCCAAACAACTTTATAGCGGACACCAGAGAACCTCAAACAAAATACAAGGAATACAAAAGAGTTAACTGAAACTATGCAACTTTCTGTAATTCCCGCTACAGAATCCTTAAATTAAAAGATGTAAGATATCAATGGCAAAAATTAAGAGGCTCCAAATTTGAAGGCAATATAGTCAAGGTTTCGAACCTAATTTAAGGGAAATAATAATTAAAGACATGAAAGTCCTTCCACAACCCTCTCAAACTACAGTGACCGTGAGGAAAGGGCAGAGGAGAGCTGGGATTATGTGCAACACTGTACACTATCTTCAGTAGGTCACTGGTCTTTTAAATAATCTCTAGTGAACAAATAAGATTTCAGAAAGTTTTTAGTAGATAATTACACTTCCTGATTTTGTAATTAGTGGAACTACATGTAATTACATAATAATTATGACGGTAATTACGTAATTAAGATGTATAATTATGTAGTAAAAAACATTATGGAAATAAAAGCCATCAACTGTATAAGCACAATACATTTTTAAAAATAAATTCTGTATCATCTGTTTAAAGCTACCATTTTCCTCAAAATATCAAAGTGATTATGAGCCATCACTGGCAAGTTCTAAAATACACTTCTTATGAGACTTAAAAATCATACAGATAATTGTATCTTTTTTTATATCTCTTTAAAGCCTTAGCTTTTACATTATCCTTCTGATGTCTAGACAGATGTATACTGAATGGATTATAGAGAGTTAAATTGTTTATGTTTATATTTATATTTCCAATTTCTACCAAAATAATTTTTAAAAAATTAGCATGGATGTCACAATTCTGCAATCTAAAAGACAGGATGTTTTTTTTTTCTTTTAGTACACTGTCAGATCCATCAAGCGTAAGGGTCTTCTAAAAGGAAAAACATGCTAGTCTTGCACTTTCCACCAGAGAAAAGAGCTTACTGCTGTGAGAAGCAGTTAAAGAAGCCTTGTCGCTTCTGATTTGCATTTAATTACAACAGAGGTGCCTCTGCCTCCAAAAAGCAGTCCCAAACTTTATTAACAGAGATGAAACCAGAAAGAAAAAGTTATCTATAAAAGACCAAAGTCAAAGAGTTGCAGATAAAAATAAATAGTGAAGAAAAACAAAGCTTTCAGAAATATTCTCTGTTTAGAGAAGCTCACAGAACTTAAAAAGGAGGCAGAAGACATTAGATAGACTACACCATTGTATGGGCTGTAACAACTTGGCATGTATCTATATACTTAAGTAGGAAAAAAATGCTGGAGTGCAAATAGTGTACTTCCTGAAGTGAAGATACTTCTGTTTGCTTTTTCCTACAAACAGAAGAAAAAAAATAATCTATCCATTACAGCTGGATGTTTATTTGAAGAAGTCAGATAACCATTCTAATTCGCCAGGAGTCAGATGTTAGTGAAGCCAATACTTCATCCCACCTGCAGCAACATTAATACGATGTGCAAGTAAAAAAAGTCATCACTCATCAAAATCAGTTTATTGGCAGTATGAGCCACAGTAAATGAACTCCTATCGTGCCACAGATTTTCCACATTGTGGACATACAACTGTTGTAACTCATTATTTCCATTTATTTCATTCACAAGTAGAGAAAATAATTCAGAACAATTCCTAACTCCAAGAGAGGTGTCACAGCCCATTAAGTTCATAGGAAGTGTTACAGAAATGCACATTGTCATGTGGCTTAGATTGTGTAGGTTTAATAAAAAACCACATGAGCAGAACATGAATGGAAAAAAAATTACAGCTAAAATATTAAAAATGTCCAACTGGCAATAAAAAAATTTGATCATTATGGGAGGATAACTTAAGATTTAAAGATAAGCTAACTGCCCTTATATTACTTCAAAATAGTTAAAAATCCTGCAGTGCATAATTTTTGATAGTTTTTACTTTCAAAAAACTTTGTGAGATTTAAACATACTCAAGAAACGGTGACTCAAATTTAAAAAAAAAACGTTCAGAAATCTCCCTCTTCAAAACAACACATTAAGGAAAAATGAACAAGTACTTTTGAAGATATACTCAAAGACTAAATTCTTGAAAATTAGTATTTTACAATCTCTTCAAAACAACATGATTGGAAGACAAAGTACTTGACAGCAAATGTGCAGAGGAGCATTTGTTTGCCTGGATGCAAAGATCACTATAGTGAGCTGCAGCTTTGGCAGCGATAGTGTCTGGAGACGTGACGCAAACAGAAATGCTTTGTTCACCGAACTGTACTCTTTCAGAAGAGATATCCCAAGTTTCAGCTGTTGCCATCTTAAAGATAAATCCACAAGCACATATACACTTAGGTTATTTATATGACTTCTCCTTATTAAATATCCCCTTTCTTATTTATTGCAACAAGTACATTTTTGTAGTCTTCCTGCCTGTATATTGACAAATAGTTCTGATACTAGAAGCCTCCATTTCACTGCACTGATTTAATATATAATACAATCCTCCCAAGCTCCATCTCACAACTTCTCTCCTCCCTTTACCTGACTGGACCTCCATGCTGTATCTCAGAGCGGGAACGACTCCTTGCTCAGGCCCATCCTTTCAACCCCAGGTGCAGTTAGTCTGCCTCCCTCGGTCTCACTTCTGCCACCAGTGGACAGGAGGACATACATTAAACCACATGACAAGCAGCTCTACCAACATCCCCATAATAAACCCTCTTTCAAAGAGTTATAAGCAAATCTTCCATTAAAACCAATTAAATAAATAAATACATAATCACTTCAACCTGCTACTTGGCACACCAAGTACTGGGGAAAAACATCCAGCACCGAAATGATAGGATTCATGCACATATCCAGAGTAGAATGTTATGGTTTGATGGCTAGATCGTGCAGCTTCATTTTTCTTATATAATTTTGCAGTCTATTAATCCATAAAGTGAACTAGCTGCTTTTGGTGTTTGCATGTGTCCCGGTCAAAACCACAACAGCATGGAAGGGCGGAGTGAGGCATGCACAAAGCTGTGACAGAAGCGGAAAATACCCTCTGAAAATGCAGTTGGTATTACAAGACTGCAGTCTGTAAGTACATGACCAAAGCAATTTATTCTATTTCCATGAAGTGGCATCTACTTTGAAGATGTAGGTCTTCCTAACAAACAGGAACATTTAACTACTTCTCCTGCACTTGCTTTCCTCCCATCCTCACTTCCTCCTGCTAATGGTGATGGATACGCCCAGACTTTTTGGAACCCAGTAGTAACTGCGGGCTCGGTAGTTGAAAATATTCTGTGAAAGAATATACTCCCGCATCTCTGCAATTTCTGTCCCTGAAATACTTGATGAACAACATTTGTGACCTTCTCTCTCTTAGCAATGGAACAATGGAAAGACAGTGGCTTTCAGTTCCACTCTACAGTATGGAAAAGATCCTATGGTCAGGATCCTATTACTCTAAAAAAAACAGCAGCGCCATAAACAACTTCAGTGGTATTAGTGCTTTTGGAATAATGCTGCAGGCATTGTGAATAAGAAGATTGCAACATCCTTATCTTCCATGAAGCCTTCTCTCTATTTGATACCAGGAAGAGGAACTGAACTGGAGACACCTGCGTGAGGCAGAGTTGTTGTACTGACTTTATGTGGGCTCCATTTCTCTTCGATTTTAAAGGTTTTCATTTTACTGTAGAAGCAAAATGAAAACAGTAATATCTTTGAATATTTAACAATACCAATGTTTGAATGGAATAATGTTATAAAGCTTACTACACTCTATTTTGATCTCCTGATGACACAGCCATAAAAATACATTGGTTTCCATTTCTGAAGTTAAGGCATACAAGAGCGAGCATACTCCTGTATTTAAACATCATGTGTTTAAAATGACTGGCAGTTTACCAATCCTTTTCACATCCACATGAACAGAGGATGCTACTATCTTGCTACTTCTGCTGCTTTATACTGCTCTCACTGCAATGGCTGATTAAACCCACAATGCAGCTTTTAAAAACTAAGCGTAAGAAAGTGCTGAAAACATTTTGAGTATGTTACTGGTCACAATGGAGCACTTATTCCTTTCCTGATTAAAAATTAATTCAGAACAAACAACCCTTGTGTTATTATTGGTATCTGTAAATTGGGGGTTTTGGCATAGTGATATTGAAAATTAAATTGTTTTTTGACCCGACACTAACTGTGCAACAGTTCCTAATTTTGAGAGCGAAAGGAATTTCAGAATTTCACTTTGTGCAGTATGACAGCTAAGAACCCTGCACTGTATCACAGTGTTAACATTCAACTGTGTCATCGTAACAGACCATAAACATCCAGAAGGTTGAAAACATTTGCTTGGAGGATCAATGCTACTCTTAATAACAGGACAAAAGCCCCGCAACTATATAATCCAGGTGTTCCTGGATGGTGCAACTGACAAATAACTTCACCAGTCACTGAAACAAGAAAACACCATGTAGACAAATCAGCTTATTTTGGATTTGTACACGGAAAAGACAGAGCAATAAGAGTATATAATGACTACAGTAGATCACAGAGGAAACATCAGTTAATGATGTCATTGCAAATATTCTAAACACCATACTGGTATAAATAAACATAACAACATTCTGTGAAACATGTTAATTAATCCTTCTGCTGTAATCGACTCTAGTAGATCTGATCTGTTGAAGGTCTACAAAAAACCCCAATAACAAAAAACTACTGAGAAGTGGAAACCTCTCCCCCAATCCTGCAAACCTTCACATTAGTAGTTGAAAGAGACTTAGAAGATAGCATACAGCTGTTAAACATAGTGTATTCTCTTAGAGAGTTCTACATCACCCATCACATAGAGTAAAAGTTTCAGAAAGCAAAATTCATCTCAGATATAAAGGTGAGCTCTCTATAGCACATACAGTGAAGCATCAGAAGAAACTGGTTGTAAAACCTGACGAGTCATAGAACTAGAGGATTTTTAAATTTATCCTGTCTTTCAAAAGTAGGGTATGGTATTGATCTTCTTGCAGAGAAAGGGAGCAGTTTGGATGTCTTTTGAACTCCCACTGATTTCACAATTATTATTTTAGATTCCATTTCAATAAATAGTATGGAACTTCAATATATGTAGCTGAACAAACAAAACCTGTTCTGTAATTAAAGTTCCATATTTTGAAGAGGCAAGTATAGAAAATACAATTGCACTAGTAGTGAAATCTCAAGGTTCTGAACAAGAGAAGATATTAATTCTTTCAAACTATGGAGAAAAACATATCTATATCTTGCATCTCTAACCATCAAAAATTCTTTTTATAGAAGAACACTCCAAGATGAATAACAGCTAAAGCTGCTATTAAAAATAAACAGAATCTGCAAGAAAGAAGAACCGGTCTTTAAAAATTTGGGGAGAAATGGCAATAAAAGGTAGAATTGACAAAAGTCCATGGAATTCAGGCTTTGAAAAACATTGTCTCAGAACAATGCAAAATCCAGCCCAAGCCAAAATCAAAACAACACTACAACAGTGGTTTAGTCACATAAAAAGTAAGAAGACTGAAAATACCAAAGACGTACAAAACCTACATTAAAATTTTGCCACCAGTTTTGGTAAAAGCAACGGTTCTGATCAAAGGTCAAGGACAGAATGGCTCCTGAATAATAGTGCAGAAACAAAATTCTTTGGCTTCCAAGGGAAGATAAAACATGAATTTCATGTTATGAAGGGGAGTTCACTAAACTTCTATTTCAGAACTACAGCAAAATTGGCACATGAAAATTATTTCAAACCTACAGAGTTTTACATTAAGCGTATCAAATCAGTAACACCTATCGCTAGAAACCAGAACACTGGTATCTAAAAAATAGAAAGGTGACCCAAATAGTCATAGGTAATTATTCTCAAGTTCTGCAATTATTTTAGAGCAAGAGAAAAATGCATTCCTCTGAAAAGAGATGTGGAAAATGGGACAGAATTGTCCATAGGTTTACCAGACTCACCTAGTTAGTCTCTTTGAAGAGAACCAATTTTCAAAGAAAAACTATGATCTAATTTACCTGGCCTTAGCACCTCCTGCAGCACCAAGGCTGAAATCACTGGCTGGCTGAAGAAGATTATACAATGGCTTTGAGATTGCTAAGAAAAAGAGAGAAATACATCACGCTGAAAGGTAAACTGTCTAAGGGAATGGAAGGTCCTAGAAGAGCTCTTGCAATTCTTTGAGTATTATTCTGGAAACTAATTGTATTGAACTTTCTCCAATTAGCAGTGAGGATCCAAGAAACATTTTCTGATCAAGGCAGAAGGTGGGAAATTGTGTGAACGCAGAAGCCACCACAGTATTTTTCAGAGGTAATTCATTAACCTTGCAGTCTAAAATTACAAATGAGATTAAGCAGTCCAAAATTAATGAAACCAGGAAAATTAAAGTAAAACAAAATGCCATGAACCTGAGATGTGAACTTATGATTCTGAAATGACAGGAGGGAGGAAAAAAAAACCCCAAACCTCAAGATTTCTATCATTACTTAATTACAAGTTAATGGTATGATACCGCTATGAACGGGGCATAGGTGACTCAAGAAAGCATCAGCAGAGGTACTTCCAGCAAACGTACAGCGTCTCGTACATTGAATAGACACCATCTAAAATATCATGTAATTTCTAGTTTCTCATACGCAAAGATTAATTCAATCTAGAAAAGACAGCACACAAGGTGCTACAGGATCATGCAGTAGAGACCAATTCTTCCTAAAGAAAGCTAAGTGTCTCTGCCTCAGTTTAAAACAAAATAGAGACATTACCAGTGCTTCTGAAAGCATCCTATAGAACATCAGGGAAATAAAGCAAATGAACATGTAGTGAATAGACATAAACAGCCACAAGCTAGTCAGAATGGGAAAATTATAGTGAATCTTCAGTCACCACAGATTGAGGGTCTCAAATAGCAGTGACATATGAAGAATCACCAATAGGTTTCAAAATGAAATGCCATAAACCTGCAATCCTTAATAATGTGGTAGCCTGCAGTAAGCAGAGGATTAGATGTGACCATCCATAATATTTCTTCTACTCTTACGTCCTTATATTAGGCAGGAGTACACACAAAGTAATTTGGTTTCAAGCTCATAGTAGCATCCACCTTGTAACATTCCTTCAGTATCTCTATAAAGTTAGAATCACAGAATCATTCAGGTTGGAAGAGACCCTTGGGATCATCGAGTCCAACCATCAGCCCTACTCTACAAAGTTCTCCCCTACACCATATCCCTCAACACCACATCTAACCTATTCTTAAACGCATTCAGGGATGGTGACTCAACCGCCTCCCTGGACAGCCGATTCCGGTGCCTGACCACTCCTTCTGTGAAGAATTCTTTCCTAATGTCCAGCCTAACCCTACCCTGCTGCAGCTTGGATTAGTTGTATTGGACTGAGATGGCTATACAGCATGACCTCCTTTGGAGGTACAAAGCCATTCTGAAGAGCAAGCAACAGAATGACTTCACCATCTTAGAGAAATGAAAAAAGGAAATTAAAACTTCTAAAACAGGGAACATAACTACAACTGGCCAAAACTCAGCTGTTTGTTTACTTGAGTGTTTTTTAGCTATGAAGATGAAACTATTTTGATTTTCATATAAGACTTATCAAAAAACATTTAGGAAGACTGAGTTTTGTTTAGTTTTTCCATCACCCAGCAATCTAGCTGGTGTTGCAGGGCAGGGGTGGGTAAGACTGTCACAGCAGAGCAACTATTAGCCTAGTAGTCTCCAGTGGTAGCACCTTTTCTTCACAGACAGCACAGAGGATGCAGCGGAAATGCTCACCGTAGACAACGCACTTCAGTGGTGGGTCCCAACACGGCTTTATTTAGAATTCTAAGTCAGCCAAGCATTAACCCACCTTCAGAAATACTCTTCTGTCAGCATGAAAATCACTTAGCTGCACAAAACTCATGGATCCATTACGGCTTCGAAATGCTTTAGTTCAGAAATGTTATGGTAATTGGGAGAAGAAAAAATCTAATCTTCATAACATTAGCTTAATCTGTATATTTAAGAGAGCTTTGTAGGCAATTAGCATTACTGCTTTTCTTGTGCCATCATTTTCTCCCTGATAAGAAGTGTCTCTGCGATATTAATAGTTGAACCTAAGTTTTAATTGGCTTTTCTTTTAAATATTGTACACATATGTTTTAATTAATCTATTTGCTGAAGCTGACGTGTCGTTCAAACTCCAAGCAAAGAGATTTCTCCAATGGTGTAACATGCAAGAAAAGCACTTTCTCCAAAGCACAGTCTCTTCAAAAGAAGAAAGGAGACATATAATATATTCTTGAAGTGGTTAACTCCAACGCAACACATTCCTCTTACAGAGGATGCCTAAATTCATACTGTCTTCTATTTTCTGTTATACATTACAGCCTTGCAATTCAGATTGGAAGAGTTGCAAATGTGTAGGTCTAATTTCTAGCATGCAAGTTGCTATTAAACTATAGTTGATTAATTGAAAAAAATATTAAGCTTACCTTTGTCCTCTTCAGCAATCACTTTATCCATTGCATAGTCCACGTCAAAAATGTATCGGTAAAAGCAGAGCTGAGTATACAGGGCCTTATCAGAATACTGTAATGAAAGAAGATAGCCATTACAAACCCAACTCAAAAGCATGTCTCTTGCACCCATTTCTAAGTCCGCTATCAAAAGTTGATTCTTTCTGCTTTTTTCTAACAGTTTATATGTTCTGTTCCCATCACATTTTTGGAAATAGTATTAATGCTGCAAAATCTCTTTACTACATTTCTACACTTCCTCTCACAGCTTACTCCAAGCAAGTACATAAATCGTATGAAACTTATCCATTCTTACAGAAACAGAAATTGCATTTATCTATCCTTACAGATGCACATATCAGAATGATGCTTTAGCAACAAAGTGAAATTCGTAAGGATGATGGGACAACAGAATAACTTCAGCGCTTTCCTATACTGTACAACACAATCATCTCAAAAAAGGGAAAAGAATTAATGTATATTTTTGATGAATACAGCTGTTTGGCTGTATTCCTTCCCTCCTCTCTGTCAGCTGTGGTTACATAAATTGTGAACATGCCATTCAAATAAGAACAGGTGCATATATACCTTTACAGATATGTCACCACCTTGCTCTACACATCTGTGAAGGCTGCCGTGTGTTAGCAATTGCACATTTAGTTCAAAAATCTGCAGGTGTGTACGTGTGGAATATGATACTCAATTAAATGCTCCGAATGTCAGTGATGTCAAGCCTCTGCACTATTCCTCCAGTTCATAAGTACATGCCTGTATGCACTTGTACCACCGTCACCATTCTGTGCACTAGAAGATTGCTGGAATAGACATGAGATCCACCTTGCCCACGCTACAGCTGAACCCTTTCAAGTTAATCTTCTTGAACTCTTGTTCAATAAAACCACATTCCAGTCCCTGCTGTTTAAGATAGTGGAGTTCAAATATTAGCCAGCAACAGTTTGACAAGTTGAGCATTACAAAAACCATAATTTATAATCAGCTAACCGTAACAACATCAAATGTGGAAGTAGTTTCCACTTTCATACATTTAGTACACAGGTAGCTATGTAAGAACTCTTAATAGATTTTCTTAATGAACTATAAAACCAATGAAGAATGTGGTTAGATCCATGTAAAACTGTGACTGGGTATACCACATGGAATGATCCTGAAAAAGCAGCAGAAGAGCAACTGGTAAGCTTTTTCTGTTTATTGGAATTCTGCTTCAACTTAGCTTTTCACTTTTCTACCCAATCAAGCCAAGTTTTGTTACTAAATTCAGCTAATTTTACCCTTCTTTTGACATGTTATAAAGTATCTGTAACCATTAAACAACTCACGTTGAGACATTTGACAACTATTACTACTGCTTAATTATTTTTATATGTTTTACCAGCATACTTTTTTCCACTTCATGTGAACCTATTTTAAAAAAAGACCCACAGAAGCTTATTTTATTCCTTATTAGCTATTCTACGATATGCATCATCATTATACTATTATACACCAGTTATTTTTAGTAAATCCTGATTACTGCTTCCTGAAGAAGAAAAAAGGAGGACGACAGCGATTAAGTTATTTGTTTAGTTTTTTAGATTCAGCTGTAATTGCTGGTACACATCTCCCTGACTGCACACATGAAGCAGGTTGAATAGAACACTGAAATTACCTCCTTCATAATAGTTTGTTTTGATAATGTATTGTGTGTCGAGATGATGAGAAACAGTTGCTGTCAATTTGATTAGCCATTATATTTTTATGTTAATTGCCATTATTGGGTCCATTCTGTTTAGTGTCACCATAGAAGCCATACAATGTTAGCATAAATAACAAATTGGAGTAAATTAGGAAGATATATTTTTGCCAATTCATTTTAATTGCCCCTCAGTCCTTCCGTCGGTTAACGCAGCTGTTGACCCATAATAAGCGCTAGGTCAATATAGCTGCTTGTCAATTCAGAAATGCAAAGTGCTGTGTTGCTGGTAATGGATATACAACAACCTTTGCCAGCCAACTGAAGCAAACGAATGACAACCCACATGAAAGAATAAAGCATCAGCTATAGAGTTTAGTGACCTGATATTAGTAGGCAGGCTAATTGAAAGTCACTGCTTAAATGGATAAAGAAAATACAAGAATCAGTATGGAAAAACGTACACATGCAGGCATAGACAGATACATATATATATACACACACCTTTTTTTCTTTTTTTTTACTGATAATGTGCTAGTATCTCCTTCCCTTCAGCTTCCTGCCACATCTTACAATTAGCAATTGGTGGAAAACAAAAGGGATTGAAGATTTTCGTGCAATTAAGAATGAGTATTACAGCATACTTGTGAATCCAAGCAAGAGGTACCCTAAATTTAAATGGATTTAGGAAATACTTTTATCATCACTTACTATTATTTCTTTAATTTCTGATAGCCTGTAGGCCTATAAAAGGAAAAAAAAACCCCAATCCCTAAAATTTCAAACCCAAGTGGTATTTTACTTCTGATGGTGATTTTTTTGTGTGGAAAGAAAACCTGTCAGCCCTAACATTACGGTGAGAACTCGGGCTAAATTTGTATCATCATTTGTAGATTCTTTCTTCCCATGAAAGACTGAATGGTGCGAACACAAAAATAAAACTCTATTTTGCAGTTCTTATTTGTTCCATGATGTTTGGTTTCTTGATTTCATTAAGAACTGATTTCAGCAGTTGTCTGCTTCGCTGACAGCGTCCATTCACAGAAAGAACATTTTGTTCTTTCAAACAAACAAAAAAACCCCAAACCAAACTTTGGGGTTTTTTAAAAATTCCATTTAAAACATCGATAAACAGATGAAGGAACCAAAAGGTATACAGTTTTCATTAAGCACAGTTATTCACTCCTTTGACAAAAAAAATAAGCTTCTAATATAATAGTAGCAGACGTAATAAAGAAAATTCATTGTGCTTGGCCAACCAAATATTAATTTAAAGAAAGCTGGGTTTAATACAGTTGCAGAACTATTTCCTGGAGCATCAGAAGGCCAACTGCAAATCTCCAACCTGCCTTCCCAGAAAGAATGTAAGATTACACAGATTCTGTAACAGGAAAGTGGTGGTGAATTATGAACACTGGAAAAACAAATTTTCCCATGACCAAACTTAAAACTAGGGTACAAAGTGCTCAGTCATGAAAAGACAATAATTTTGCTCAGCTACCACACATGCCAGGGAATGCTCACGAGGGCAGACATTAAGAATGGAAACGTCACAGACACAACCTATTTGTATGTCTGGAGTTCCTGAAGGCCAGCTCTGCCTTCACATGTGCCCAGGTCCACCTTGCTTGACTGCAATGACTACCGTAGTCATTTGCCTTGTCCCTTCAGCTGTTGATGTTTGAGCAAGACACTGGACTGATGACAGCACCTCTTCTCCCGTCTTATAAATGCCTAAAAATTCAGCTCTGGAGCAAGGCCCCCTTGTGCACTCACTCCAACTCTCTTTGGCCCAGCAAACCATGCGGCATTTTTCTACATCAAAGTGCCATTTCAAGGTGAGAATGGTCCCAACTCCCTCATTCTGTAACAGAATAGTCAGCGAGTTGGGGATTTGTCCAGGAGAACCAGACATAGCAGACACAGCAACCCTTCTGGCAAGAACAGAGAATTGAACCTGGTCATCTTCAGATTGCAGAGAGGGTGGAAACATTTAGAGTGCCCACTTTTCCTCCTTTTTTTTTTTTTCAGAAATGCCAAAGCTCAACTCTCTAAAAGCAAGGGAACCTGGAAAGATTTAACTGTTGGCAAACACCCTTTTACCCTAAAGACAGTGCCTGAGGAGAACTTAATCTTTCACCAGGATTGCTGTAATGAAAGAAAGGTTGGTGGCAGCTGCATTTATGTGTTGAAATCAGAATGTCTGAGTGCTGCCTGTTTTAGATTACATCCCGAGAAACTTCAGTTGAGATGCCCCATTCTCCTCTTTCCTGTTAACAGGGTGCCTGAGTAGCCAACACACCAACCTCTAAAATCCACTCAGTAGCTAAGGGCAGCAGGATTGTGACCCAGAGAATCCAGGTAAGAAAGGTCTGAGGAAAGGAAAAAGGGAAAAATAAACAGAAAGGAAAGTTGATGAAAATTCACAACAGAGAGGTAGCAGAAGACTGAACTAACGATTCTAGTTGTGATGTTTCACTCACCTAGATACAGTGCTATTCTACCAAACACCTTTCACGCAGCCTGTAAAACCTCTGTATCTCGAACGTGTACGTTTGAACAGGCCAGAAAACTAAATGACCCTACTTTGATTAATTTCCTTTGAACTATTGTGAATTCCTGTATTAACTGAAGTAAGATGTGATGGTCAATGTTTTGTCAATGCTTTTTAGATTCCTCAAGTCTTTTATTTACTCTTTGGTACCTCCCAAATTCCAGTACTTCTCTGTAGTCCCACCACACTCATGACCCTTCAAATCTTTTCTGCATTCTCATTTTTTTCCTGCCCTTTTGTGGCTTTCTGCACCTGACTCTCTCCCATTTCTTCATGCCCTCTCTGTGATGTTGTTATTCTGTTATTCTTTGTCATCTTCTGGTTTCTGTTGTGTCACCTGTGCTTTCATGGATGATGAAGGCAACAAGAAATTAAAAAAAACCCCACCACAAAACACTCCCCCTTCTAGTTTGCTAACTCGATTAAACTGCTTTGCAAAGGAGATAATTTCCACAGGCTACAGAAGTTATTTGTATTACTTCAATTAATTATAATACAAAACAGTGGCACCACTTCATTAATCAGCTGCTTGAGAGAGTTACTTTTGTGAAAAGCCTTTTTGGTAATTTGATTAGAAGGAGCAGTGGCTCTTACTACCGTGATATGCTTCAGTATGTCCATCAAACAAACCCTTTAGAACTAGTTCTTAATACTTTAAAACCAGGAAAGAAAGAAAAGGAAATAGAAGACAAGTCTCTTGGCAGAAAATTGTGTCTCACAGCCTTTCAAGGCTTAGATGTAACAGAGCAAAGCGTACAGGAAATACTTCAGTGCTTTGAGAGGCATTTCCTCCCCTCCCCCCCCTTAGAAAGATGCAGTAATTAAAACCTAATTATTATCTTCATTTTAAACAAAACCTAAAGTGAATACCAATTAATAACAACATACTAATGAGCATCTGCTGTGATGAAATTGAATATGAATGTGCTGCAAATTTCGGGTAATTTATTTTTTCGGGGAAGTGCCACTGGTCTCAATCTACTGCTGGAAGATTGTATAGACTGTACACATTTTCCATCGCGTCTCTTATGTGCAGCAATTTCTAGTTTCAAAAAGAGGGCATCGCTCAGCTTGGTGGATGTTTATGTAGCCAAATACTATCCACGCTACAGTGGATTCAAGGCAATAAGCTGAAGTGTAAGACCGTGTTTTACACACCTCACATACTCTTTTGTAGAACCAGGGCAGTTGCATCGCATCAGGCCCACACAGCCCCTATTTACCATCAGATTCTGGTAGCAGACACCCCTGCATGAAAAGGGCTCACAAAACGTGAAATAATGTTACACTAAGGACTCATAATATGTGTACCCCTTGCCTCATCCCAATGCTGATGTATGCTGAAAACCGGTCTTCTCCTGCATCAGACAGCCTAGTTAAAACACAGCACTGGTCTCTGTCAAATAGGCTGAAATAAACTCTGCACCTAAAATAACCACTTCACCCACAACAAAAAAGATGAAATAAGGTACATATAAATTTCAGCCTTTACACTTTAGCATATAGTTTTTGAAAACTTACACCCAATTTCATTAAAATACGAGATGGTTGGTCACCATCATTCCTGACAGCAGCATTGGTTATAAATTAAATGGGGAGGCGTGTGTGGGTGTGTGTGGTTTCCTTCTTAATCATCCAAACTGTCCACCCCCTCAATCAATATTGGGTATTTTTTTAGTGATTATGACTCACAGAGTCCATTAAAGAAGTAAAGGGAAACTAAAACAGATGTGGCAGGATTTGGATTTGATGAAATGTTCCCTACTAGTTCTGTACTAGTTCCCTACTAGTTCTGTTAACATGGACTGTATGAGTAAAGAGGGTCTTCCATATACATGCAGGGGTCAATGGGGGAAAAAAAAGCACACAGCAGAAGACTGGATATTCTTGTACGTTAAGACACTTTCCCCACCCACCCCATGAAATAACTGACATGAGAAGGAACTGTTGCTGGTTTACGTACTGCTTAGCAATTAGTGAGAACACTACAGAGGATCTAATTAGAAAACCAGCTCTGGACTGCAATACCAGAAGATGACCAGAAAAGTGGCTGAGGAACTCGCTGGGGAACAGATGATGACACCTGCTGGCAAAGGCCACTGGACTTGAATGAAGGAGTTAACAGAACACATCC
>VZTM01024261.1:0-18310 GCA_013400555.1 Jacana jacana | reverse complement strand
TGCTGAAAGAGATGGTAGACGTGCTTGCCAAGATGCTTTTTGTTATTTTCCTTAAGTCATGGTTAAGTGGGGAGGTCCTGATGGACTGGAGGGTAGCAAATGAAACGCCCTTCTACAAGAAGGGCAAAAGGGAGGATCCGGGAAGCGATAGTCCTGTCAGTCTGACCTCGATACCAGGGAAGGTCATGGAGCAGATCATCTTGAGTGTCATCACTAACCATGTAATGGACAACCAGGGTATCAGGCCTAGTCAGCATGGGTTTATGAAAGGCAGGTCCTGCCTGACGAACCTGATCTCTTTTTACGATAAGATGATCTGATTGTTGGATGAATGGAAGACAGTGGATATTGTATACCTGGATGTGGGAGATCATGGACAGCACGTTGATTAATGTAATCATAGGCTGACCATTTATTCAAGCCCAGACAGCATCTTATATACTCTTTAGCAGCAATCAGGCGAGTAAACTACTACATTGATTGGTACACCTACTTATCACGAGCAACTAAGCAGTACATAATTGGATAACTAAGACTTTCCACGTGAAGGTCACGCAGCCCCACACAGTCCTTTTGTTTTGCATTCTGCATGCAAGGGTGGTTGTTATCTCTTCCAGCTCCCTGTTTTTGCAGCTGTGTTTGTCCTTTAGTAACCTTGCAGTTAGGCCATGAAGCCTAACTTCAGAGTTTGGTCAATGTCACTAGGCCTGGATCGCTCGCATGTCCATTCTCTTCAAGATGGTTGCCCACACCTGGACTTTCGAAAAGCATTGGACACCGCCCCCCATAAAATTCTCATGGAAAAGCTGACTGCTCATGGCCTGAATGAGCGTCTGATCTGCTGGATCGAGCACTGGCTGGAAGGACGGTCCCAAAGAGTTTTGCTCAGTGGAGTTGAATCTAACTGGCAGCCCGTCACAAGTGGTGTTCCTCAGGGCTCAGTATTGGGGCCATTTCTGTTTAATGTCTTTATTGATGATCTTGACAATGATATAGAGAGCACCATCAGTAAGTTTGCAGATGACCCGAAGCTAGGTGGGAGTGTTGATCTGCATGAGGTACAAGGAAGCTCTACAGAGGGACTTGGATAGATTGGACCGATGGGCGAATGTTAATGGCATGAGCTTCAACAAGGCCAAGTGCCAGGTACTGCACTTGGGCCCCAGCAACCCCATGCGTCGCTACAGGCTTGGGGAAGTGTGGCTGGAGAGCTGCCTGGCAGAAAAGGACCTTGGGGTGCTGGTCGACAAGTGGCTGAATATGAGCCAGCAGTGTGCCCAGGTGGCCAAGAAGGCCAATGGTATCCTGGCTTGCATAAGAAACAGTGTGACCAGCAGGAATAGGGAGGTGATTGTCCCCCTGTACTCAGCACTGGTGAGGCCACACCTTGAGTATTGTGTCCAGTTCTGGGCACCTCAACACAAGAGCGATATCGAGGTGCAGGAGCGAGTGCAGAGGAGGACAACAGAGCTGGTGAAGGGCCTGGGGCATAAATCTTATGAGGAGCGATTGAGGGAGCTGGGGCTGTTTAGTTTGCGGAAGAGGAGGCTGAGGGGAGACCTCATCACTCTCTACAACTACTGGAAAGGACACTGCAGAGAGGTTGGTGGAGTTACCATCCCTGACTGTGTTTAAGCGTCGTTTAGATGTGGTGTTGAGGGATATGGTGTAGGGGAGAACTTTGTAGAGTAGGGCTGATGGTTGGACTCGGTGATCCCAAGGGTCTCTTCCAAGCCAAATGATTCTATGATTCTATGGTAAAAACGAGGATGGGGCGGGGAAAGTGATGGTTTGGCAGCACCATTAGACTTTGCTCTTTCTGAATATTATAAAGTTATCTTGTTTGCTAGTGAAAGTTGTCTGTCTATTCTTTTGGAAGTCGAGTCATTGAACAACCATATGCATGGCGTATGCATTTTGTGCAGAATAAAAATGTTTTTTTTATTAAATGACTAATGAATTTGGCAGCGATCATATACACGTCGGCGTATATATAAAGAGGTTATATAAATAAAATATCGAGCTATGCTTCATGAAAATATCCCCTTCTAAAACATCATCTCTTTCCAGATTTGTATTATGGCGGAGAAGCTTTCTCTGTAGAGCAGCCACAGTCCTTTACTTGTCCTTATTGTGGAAAGATGGGTTACACGGAAACATCTCTTCAAGAACATGTTGCTTCTGAACATGCAGAAACATCAACAGAGGTGGTAAGCCACTTCAGCATATTTTTTTTTTCCAATTACAATGAAAGTATATGAAAATTGCCAGAAAATGAGTAATTTTTTTTTTCTTGAAATGTGTGTTTATTTAAATGCTGATTAGGAAGATATGTACCATACATACATATACGCCATGCTGGTGTTTTCCTCCTTGACTCCTTGAGCTACTAACGGTCCACAGTTCAATGATCCTACATCTGTCTACAACATCACCTTTACCCCTCTACAGACTTTCTCACAAAGCGCTCTCAGCAGTTTGAGTCAAGGTTATTCAGCTGCATCCTTGGTACGCAGGCCACTAAATCTTGGTGTTACAGAGAGGGTTAAACACTTGTAAAAGTAAATAGCTTTTAAAATATATTGACTTTTTATAAAGTGGCCATTCTTGTTTCCCTTTATCCTACCATTTGATTTTCCTGATGATTTCAACAGTAGTAACAATTATACACTGTATAGTAGAGCAATTACACACTGTATAATAGACTACTGAACAATTGTTTTGCTTCTGGTTTTGTCAGTAAGCATTCTGATCTCCTCAAGTTTTTATATCTAGATGTTACTGTTGCTTGTGTCGGGAGATCTGAAATTTTTCCAAAATGTGAGGTAACTTCTCTGCTATGTAAACAGTAAAATAATAACTAACTTGGATTTTTATAGTATTGGAAATGGTTTGTTCTTAACCTTCATTACAAGGTTGAGAAACTACATGCTTGCGCTGCTTAGTGTTCAGACTACTTCCTTTTTAGAAAAGTCCGTAGCCCTGTTTTTAGATTTCCCTTTATGGTGCAGGGGTGTGGTTTGTATTTATTTTTAAAGCCCACTTCACTAATTCAACAGTTGTGTGTTACATTTTTGACCAAGAAGTTTGGGTATCTTTCCAGCAGTGGAGAATATATTCATGTTTGTGTATGAATACTGTTTATGCCTGAGGAACATATGAGTTATAGAAGGATATTCAGGGAATTGTTGTCTAGTTATTTTTGCTGTAGATTTCTATAAAAATGTGCATGCTTGAGGAAAAGTATTCTTAAGAAATTGTGGCGAAATGGCTCATGACTTTGAACTTGTTTGTTCTGACCTCTAAGCTCTCTTCACTTTTTGAGAAGTTATGTGGGAGAAGGAGTATCTCTCTCCTTAGAGCCTGCTAAGCACCTTATGTGAAGGACTAGCAGAGGAGGTAAAATTGGTCAACCTGTTTCGAGACTCAAAGGTGTCCTATTCTTCCCTAAGAACATATGAACTATTGGCATATATTTATTTTTAGAACTAAAAAAATCAGTAATTATTATTTCTCTGTTAAATGGCCAAGGATAATAGTCAGCAATACAGGGCAAGTGCAGATGGATGTGGCTGGCATTACAATGATTGTTACTGTTGCTATTAGGTTTCAGTAGAGCGGAGCAATTAACAAATAAAACAGCATTCAGGTAGAAGTTTTCTAGAAGTGCAGCTCAGAAAATTGTAAAAGTGCCATTGGATATCATACTTCAATCAAGTTTCAGAATGAAGGCATCGATTTTCTGCTACTCTGTCACACTTAGTGGATACATTCTGTATTTAGTAAGGCAGGAACTAGACTGAAAAAGGACCAGATGGGGTGGGTTGTCTTTGGATGGCTGTCAGGTGCTCACCAAGCTGCTGTCTCGCCTCCCTCCCCAGCAACAGGACGGGTAGAAAATATGGCAAAAAGCTCATAAGTCAAGATAAGGATGGGGATGTTACTCAGCAATTACCATCATGGGCAAAACAGACATGACTTGAGGAAATTAGTTTAATTTATTGCCAATTAAACAGAGTAGGACAATGAGAAATAAGAACAAATCTAAAAACACTTTCCCCTATCCTTCCCTTCTTCCAAGGCTCAACTTCACTCCCAACCCTTCTACTTCCTTCCCTCTCACTGAGCCAGGGCAGCGGGATGGGGAATGGGGGTTGTGGTCAGTTCATCACATGTAGTCTCTGCTGCTCCTTCCTCCTCACACTCTTCTCCTGCTCCAGTGTGAGTTCCCTCCCATGGGATACAGTCCTTCATTGGACTAGATGATCTCTAGAGGTCCCTTCCAACTCTGACAATTCAGTGATTAACTGCTCCAGCATGGGTCCTTCCCACAGGCTGCAGTTCTTCAGTAATAAACTGCTTCTGTGTGGGTCTCCCATGGGGTCACAGTTCCTGCCAGAAAATCTGGCTGCAGTTTCCTTCAGGGTGCATCTACCTCCTCTGGTGTGGGGTCCTCCACGGACTCCGGTTTGGATATGTGCTCTGATGCAGTCCTCCATGGGCTGCAGGGGAATCTCTGCTCTGTTTTCTAGAGTACCTCTTCCCCCTCCTTCACTGACCTTGGTGTTTGCAGGGTTGTTTCTCTCGCATTTCTTCACTCCTCTATCACAGCTGCTGCTGTGCAGCTTTTTCACCCTTTCTTAAATCTGTAATCTCAGAGGCATTACCACCATCACTGATTAGCTCAAGTTTGGCCAAGGCAGATCTGTCTTGGAGCTGATTGGAATTGGCTCTGATAGCCATGGGGGCAGCTTCTGGTGTCTTCTCAAGCCAAAAAGTCTTTAATGTGTACAGCAAAAAAGGGAGCATGGCACAGATCAGATAACTTATCTGTTCTTGATATTAGTTTAATGTTGTTGTGGTCAGCGATGGTTAAACAGCTATAATAATTATATATTCCCTATGACATGCACTAAGCACCACACAGCTGCTTGCTCACTTCCCACCCCTGCACCTAGTGTGATGGGGAGGAGAATAAGAAGGGTAAAAGTGCAAAAACTTGTGGGCTGAGATAATGAGAGTTTCATAGGGAAGGCAAAAGCTGCCTATGCAGGCAAAGCAAAATAAGGAATTCACTCTTTCCCATTGGCAGGCAGACTTTTAGCCATCTCCAGGAAAGCAGGGCTCTGTCAAGTGTAATGGTTACTTAAGAAGACAAACGCCATAACTCTGAACATCCCCCCCCTTCTTTCTTCCTCATATTTTTTTATTGCTGAGCACAACGGCATATGGTATGGAATATCCCTTTGGTAAGTTGGGATCAGCTGTCCCAGCTGTATACCCTCTTCTTGTACATCCCCAGTCTATCTGCTGTTGTGGTAGTGTGAGAGACAGAAAAGGTCTTGATGCTGTGTGAGAGCCGTTCAGCAATAGCTAAAACGTTGGTGTGTTATTGATGCTCTTCTGGGCACAAAACTAAAGCATGGCACTATGTGGGCTGCTATGAAGAAATTTGACTCTATCCCATCCCAGCCAAAGCCAGTATACTTGTATAAATGGTGGTAATAAGAGACCAGATCTAGAAACCGTCAAGTCAGCTCTGATGATTGGAGCCTAACTGGCTTAAGGCTTTTTAATCATCTCTTGGATTTCATTCAAAGTAATATGGTGATATGTTAATTTTAAGGGATGTTAAGAGCACGGCTGCCTTCTCCAACCCAGGACTCCCTTCTGTTTAGCTGCTGAAGCCCAGCCCAGGGACCTGGGGCCTCTGTCTAGGTTGAGGAATGCAGCTGCCACTTTCCCATTTGCAGGTTCAGTAGCGAAGCTGAACACATATTCCAGAGACCCATACATACACAGAGGACACTGACATGGCCCATCCAACAGACAATCACAGACATGGTGCTGCCTTCAAAAGCATCGACATGTAGGACTTGCATAAAACATATGTATAGGCAGCCTAGTCCCCTTCTTCCTCTTCAGCTGGTAGAGAGAAAAGGTCACTAGTGAAGGTACACACATGATACTCTCTAGATTGACAAGCACTCACACATTCACTGTGATCCCTCAAATACTGGCATGCCCCCCTTTGTCTGTCCAGTACCTGGATCCCAGGCACTTACCTGCTTCACAGGTTGGACTTGATGATCCCAAGGGTCTCTTCCAACCTAAATGATTCTATGATTCTACTTGCCAGCTAGTCCAACTTGATGCTCACTAACAAACCCGCATGCACTCACCTTGCAGGCATTCCACGTTTGCAAGTCCCCCAGGCATACCAGCACAGATACTTGCCTGCTTCACATTCCTGCCTATATTGTCCTAGTCCATCTTGAAATTTGTTGGCTAATACACGTGCACACCAGGTTTGAGGAAGATGTAGACACCCACCCCCCCACCCCCCCACCCCCGGTTTCCCCCAGCAACTAGCACCAGGCACCCACTCCAGCCACCGGTGCTGGTCCCTTCACTCATTCTGGTCCCACCCCTATTAGCTAGCTTTTGGGACACACACCATTCCTGCCCTAGTGGCTGGCAGCAGAGACCATGACTCGTTCCAGAAGCTGATGTTAAGATCCCACTCAGTCCAGTAGCTGACACCACAGGCCAAGTGTGCCTACCCCCCTGGTCTGACTGGAGTAGCTGGCACCATAACCGCTCATGATAGCCCTCCTTAATAGCTAGCACTCCAGGCACGAAGTTTATAGTACCCATCCTAGAGAGCTATGGCCCCTCCAATTACTAATGCTAGGACCCTCATTTTAGTAGCTGACGTCACAGGTCACAGGGGCCTCTACAGCCCCAGTCTGACTCCAGTAGCTGGCACCAAATTTTGCTCGCACATACATAGGTCTTGCCAGTAGCTGGCACTTAGTCCTTGCAGTATATGTACACATGGGATAGAGAGTGAGATTATGCAGGGAGATTGTTAAAATTTAATCAGAAGACAGGACAGACTACGGTGATCAGACTCAACCAGACAAACATAATGACCAGCTCTGTTTTACATGTGACCGGCCCGCTTTATACTCCTTTCTGTCTACCCTGTCCCTTTGTTCCTCCCTGCAAGTTTGCAGATGACACCAAGCTGTGTGGTGTTGTCGATACACCAGAGGGACAGGATGTCAGCCAGAGGGACCTGGACAAGCTGGAGAGGTGGGCCCAGGTGAACCTCATGAGGTTCAACAAGAGCAAGTGCAGGGTTCTACACCTGGGCCGGAACAATCCTCACTATCAATACAGACTAGGGGGATGAGGTATTAGAAAGCAGCCCTGAGGAAAGGGACCTGGGGGTGCTGATGGATGAGAAGCTGGACATGAGCAGGCAGCGTGCACTTGCAGCCCAGNAAGGGTCTCTTCCAACCTAAATGATTCTATGATTCTACTTGCCAGCTAGTCCAACTTGATGCTCACTAGCAAACACGCATGCACTCACCTTGCAGGCATTCCACGTTTGCAAGTCCCCCAGGCATACCAGCACAGATACTTGCCTGCTTCACATTCCTGCCTATATTGTCCTAGTCCATCTTGAAATTTGTTGGCTNGCTAGGACCCTCATTTTAGTAGCTGACGTCACAGGTCACAGGGGCCTCTACAGCCCCAGTCTGACTCCAGTAGCTGGCACCAAATTTTGCTCGCACATACATAGGTCTTGCCAGTAGCTGGCACTTAGTCCTTGCAGTATATGTACACATGGGATAGAGAGTGAGATTATGCAGGGAGATTGTTAAAATTTAATCAGAAGACAGGACAGACTACGGTGATCAGACTCAACCAGACAAACATAATGACCAGCTCTGTTTTACATGTGACCGGCCCGCTTTATACTCCTTTCTGTCTACCCTGTCCCTTTGTTCCTCCCTGCAAGTTTGCAGATGACACCAAGCTGTGTGGTGTTGTCGATACACCAGAGGGACAGGATGTCAGCCAGAGGGACCTGGACAAGCTGGAGAGGTGGGCCCAGGTGAACCTCATGAGGTTCAACAAGAGCAAGTGCAGGGTTCTACACCTGGGCCGGAACAATCCTCACTATCAATACAGACTAGGGGGATGAGGTATTAGAAAGCAGCCCTGAGGAAAGGGACCTGGGGGTGCTGATGGATGAGAAGCTGGACATGAGCAGGCAGCGTGCACTTGCAGCCCAGAAGGCCAATCACATCCTGGGCTGCATCAAAAGATGTGTTGCTAGCAGATCCAGAGGGGTGATTCTGCCACTTTGCTCTGGTGAGACCTCACCTGGAGTACTGTGTGCAGGTCTGGAGCCCTCAATATAGGAAGGACATAGACCTGATGGAGCGGGTCCAGAGGAGGGCCAGGAAGATGATCAGGGGGTTGGAGCACCTTTGCTACGAGGACAGGCTGAGGGAGCTGGGCTTGGTCAGCCTGGAGAAGAGGAGGCTCTGGGGAGACCGAATAGCAGCCTTCCAGTACCTGAAGGGGGCCCACAGGAAGGCTGGGGAGGCTCTGTTTACAAAGGCCTACAGAGACAGGACAAGGGGCAATGGCTTCAAGCTGGAGAAGAGCAGATTTAGATTGGATATTAGGAAAATGTTCTTAACCGTGAGGGTGGTGGAACACTGGAACGGGTTGCCCAGGGAGGTGGTTGAGGCCTCTTTCCCTGGAGATCTTCAAGGTGAGGCTCGACAAGGCCCTGGGCAACCTGGTCTAGTTGGGGGTGCCCCTGCTGACTGCGGGGAGGTCGGGCTAGATGAACTTTGGAGGCCCCTTCTGGCCTGGACCATTCTATGATTCTTCCCCCTGCATGCGTCTCCATCTATTTGTATAATTCTATTGCCCCCCCTAGTTTACAATCTTATCAGTTACAAAGTCCAGGTTGATCTCCCTGGAAGAGTAGTTAAGACCTAACGTATTGTGTAGAAGTTTCTCCTTTCTGGCTTATTAACCTGTGATCTGTTAAACTTAAAGGCTGCCCTGCAAAACTGTTACAAAGGACTTTTAAGGCACACTTCTCTCAGGTGGGTGCAAAGTCATTGGGAGGAAAAATAAAAACAATAAATGAAGGTTGCTATATCAGTAAGTGTCCCTAGGCATTTATTATTTTTTTTTAAATGTGTGGTTAGGCTTAAGAAAAAAAACTACAATGCTATCTCTTGAAACGCTTGGTAGGAATAAGGAGTTTCTCTGTTAAATCTCTACTTGCATGTTACTTCGGTAGTTGATCTCAGTGGTGATACTTTAATGAATATTCACATCTGGTTTCATTCTCCTCACAGTTCTCTGGTGAGATGAATGAAAAGTTGCTTGGGCATTCAAAGAGCAGTAAATGAACTTGATAGTGTCATATGTAGGAACGTACAAGCAGTAATCCTGTGTAACCAGACCTACTGTCTGTGCTGGAAATGACATATAAAGACGAGTTTGAAAGCCAAAACATTGCACACAGGATTTTAAAACTTTACTTTTTTTGTTTCCATGGTATTATTAAAAGCATAATTACAAAGAAAAGTGGGTCTTAAAAAGATACTGAAATTAACAGTTGCATTTGAACACACTGTTTTAAACCTGTGGATGTTTAGATATAGGATTAGAATGCGATATTTAAAGTATAAGAGTCCATGTCAAGCCATCAACTCTGAATTATGTGTTTTGTGATTTGTGTAAAGTTGGTTGTGTTTGGTTTTTTTCACTTTGTTTCAGATCTGTCCAGTATGTGCAGCATTACCTGGAGGGGATCCTAATCATGTCACAGATGACTTTGCAGCTCATCTTACACTGGAACACAGAGCTCCTAGAGATTTAATATCCTTTCTTAAGTTGTGGGAAAAGAGAGAGACTGTTCCTTATGATAGCTGTAACTGTTTGTTTTGACTTCTATAGTCAAGTGGCTACATCAGTTTTGTTTATTTTTTAGAATTTATATTTATTTATAGGGGATCTGTAGGTCTGAATTTCTTATATGTATATATATTTATATCTATCAGACTGTGAATGGGCTTTAGGGGGGGTGTGTTTTATTTCTGATAGCAAAACCTTTTAAAGATGCTTTTGATGCCCAGCTGCTTCTTTCTGCACTGCAGTTTTTACCCTTCTTGGTCATTAGTTCTGATGCTATTTTGTGTATGGGAAAGCAGCAATCCAGATGCAGTAGTGTATTATAGATAATTACAAGATTGAAAGCGGTAAATTTCACCAATGTGTTGGAATGCTTTGGACTTCGAAATTGAGTGATTTAAAGTGTTTGATTAGTTTTATCACTGTATTTCAACGGGGTGGTTTCAGATTGTTATTTATTGACTTTTTTTAAGTTATAACTAGAAGAGGTATCAGAAGACTTCCTAGGGATCAGGGCTGTCTTTCAGTTATCTGCAGATTGTAGTGATGTAACTAACCTTGATGACTGAAGAGTTCAAACTGTCATTTTCTTTGCACTTTAAGTTCAATTTTCTTTTGTGTTACTTTGTCTTAGAAATAGAAATGTGGCTTGTTTTTTGCTGTACATTTCCTACAGCATTTCAGAAGGTACTCTTACTTCATGGAAGTACAGAGTATCATGCAAAACTCTCATTAAGTGATCTCTATAAATTATTTATCTTTCTGGATCTTATTAAAAATAAACCAAAATTTGAGTGTAAAAAAAAAAAGCCTTTTTGTTCAAGGCTTCTTAGAAGAAGGAACAAAAAAAGGCCTAACAAGTTCTACTGCTAGCAATATTAGAGGAAATGGTTTCACTTTGGTTGTGATTTGTATTTACATTTAAATTTATTAACATTTGTCAGTCCCAATTACACAGTGAAATTGACTTCCTATTGAAGTGGATGAGGTGTTGGATTAGAATTCATGCTTCTGGAGTTGTTATTCCTCCTCCCACATCAGTGATGTCAGATAACTTTTAATTGGGAAATGTGTGTTTATTACTAGCTACACAAGAGCTAGAGAAATCAGAATAATCTCTTCAGTTACTGAGTAAGGTGACAGTGTCAGTCATCACAAAAGTGGTGGGGGAAAGCTTTATACATTGGACTATGTTGTAAACAATTATAGAAAATGTATGTGGAAGTTTCTGTACAGCGTTGCTTTAGCAATCAATAAAATATTAGTGACACTGTCACTAATCCAATATCCATAGAATCAAAGGAGGAACAAACCAATCTATGCTAGACACCTATATTCTGTCCCAAGGGAGAAATTTTCCCCCCTCCAAACCCCTGCAGCTATAAAATGTTTTATGCTTTATAGCATAATAGATTTGAAAGAAGCCTAATCATTTTTTAGTCATAAATTTCTCAACTCGGTGGTAATCATGAGGAAATGAATTCTACACCATAATCGTACATTGTGGAATAAGTACATTAGGCACCGGTCCGATACAAAGAATAGTTTCTATATAAGTGATAAACATGGTATTTTTGAAAACAAGAAAAGCGGAGATAATGTGAGCTAAAGCTATTAATTAAAAGCTGGAAAAATAAGATATGTCCAAGTACATTATTTCCTTGCTTAGTAGTTAATGGCACTAGTGCTTCTTAAGATAAAAAGAAGCTTTAGTGAGACTGTCTTGGGAGAACTCATGTATTAATCATTTAAAGATGATCTTTTCCAGAATACTGTTTTCTGATAGTCTCTTAGTACATTTGAAAAAGCTTATATTTCAAGTCATAGCTTGTATAGACATCTAAGAAACGTGGGAAATAAAGTGAAATGGCTTATTTTCATAATTGGAGCAAATGGAATTTGTGTGGAGAAAGAGCAGATGAAGTAAAGAGACAGGAGAGAAGTGCTGAATCCTCTGTTGACCTGTAATTCCTTGAAGACTGGAGTTGGTGAAATTCCTTGGATACAAGTATAAAATGCGATAATTACTGTGAGTTCTTGGTAAGAATGGCGATAAAACTTTGTAGATTATTTTCAGTATTTAAATACCCTTCTTTCCCAATTTTGATGTTGAAATCCTTATGTCTGATTAATGTGTTGTGCTGAATATACATCATCAGTTTAAATTGCCTAGTAGAGAACTTTGATCTAGAAGGCAAGGAAACCCATCCCGACTTTTTTTTTTTTTTTTTTCAGACATGATAAAGCCTGGGAAAGGTGAATTTGGTGCAAGCAGCCCTGGGTGCCTTAGGTTCAGATCAGGTGTCTGACTGACACCATAGCTATGATTGCATTATGCTTATAAAGTTGAATCACTGTTTTATGAACAATGTGTTGCCTGACTATTCCACTTAGTAAATGTTTTTGCTGTTTAATACTTGATAGCAAAAGACTTTTCTTAACTGCTTGGTTACGATGAATCTAGTGGTGTTCGGCACGTACGTAGAATGTTTCATCCAGGCCGGGGTTTGGGAGGCCCCCGTGCACGTAGATCAAACATGCACTTTACTAGCAGTTCCACTGGTGGACTTTCATCTTCTCAGAGTTCATATTCTCCAAGCAATAGAGAAACCATGGATCCTATAGCTGGTAAGAGCTGTAATTACTGAGTTTAGCTCAGAGTCCTTAAATAGACTTTGAAACAAAATCCAAGATGATAATAGTTGCCTTATTTTTCTGTGTTTAAACAAAAAAAAAAAAAAAAAGAAAAAGAAAAAGAAAAATCCCAAACAACTTCCTAAAGTCACAAATGATAGGTGTTTACTGATGAAAAGTATCCTTAATTGGGTTGCCTACAGTGACTGAACCTGGAACTTCTGAAATGAAAAACACTGCCCCTTTAGCTTGTGCTTTTAAGTTTAGAGGCTTCTAGGCTCATTTCCATGACTGACCTGTTCACAGGTGGGTGGTATCAAAGAATGGTTGAGGTTGGAAGGGACCTTTCAAGATCTAGTCCAACACCACCCCCCCAAAGCAGGGCCACCTAGAGCAGGTTGCCCAGGACCATGTCCAGTCAGATTTTTAACATCTCCGTGGATGAACTCCAAAACCTCTCTGGGCAACCTGTTATGGTGTTTGACCACCCTCACAGTAAAAAGTGTTTTCTTGTGTTCAGATGGATTTAATGTGTTTTAATTTGTGCCCATTGCCTCTTGTCCTGTCAGTGGGCAGTACAAAGAAGAGTCTGGCTCCCTTTCCTTCATTCCCTCCCATCAGGTATTTATATACACTGATAAGATTCCTCCCCCTTGAGCCTTTTCTTTTCCAGGCTGATGAGTCCCAGGTCTCTTAGCCTCTCCTCATATGGTATGTATGTATATATTTTTAAATGTAATTGTTTTACCTACATCGATGCATCTCACTTTCATTTGATGTGTGCATAGAGGTTAGAGATTAATCTTTGTGCTGTACTTCATTAAGATGAAATGGATTCAATGGGAATATTACTGGTTGACATTTAAAATGCTCAGTTTACTTTCAGATTACAGTTTGGATGACAGACATGCTGATTTTTAGATTTTTTTAACTCCTTTTAAAATTCTTAAAGAACTGTATTTTAATAAGCATTTTATATAGAGCTGAGCAACAGCCTGGCCTTAAGATTGTGCATAGGGTTTTTTTTTTTAAACAACCAAAGAGACCTGACTGCGCAGAGCTGCCTTTGAAAAACAACAATGAACAGGTTAATAATAGCATATGGGTAAAAATTAGGAGCCAAGCCAACAAACAAAAACTTGCGGCTGGTGTTTACTACAGGCCACCCAATCAAGGGGAGCTTGTGGACAAAGCATTCTTGCTTCAACTGCAGGAAGCATCGTGCTTGCGGGCTCTGATCCTGCTGGGCGACTTCAATCACCCTGACATCTACTGGAAAATTTGGGTAATTTTAAAATCCAGATGATAGATAGCCTGACTAGAGGTGAAATATTAAACATTACTAGATCTGTTGCTTACTAACACAGGTCAAGATTGGTGGCAGCCTGGGCTGCAGTGATCCATGCCCTGGTGGAATTCACAATCTTGAGGGAAATGGGCCAGGTGAAGAGTAGAGTCAGGACCCTGAATTTTAGGAGAGCAAACTTTCAGTTGTCTAAGGAACTAGTGGATGGGACCCCTTGAGAAACTGCCCTCAGGGACGAAGGAGCAAAAGAGAGCTGGCAGATCTTTCAGGACATTTTTCTTAGAGCACAATTGCTCTCAGTTCCCACGTGCAAGAAATCAGGCAAGGAAAGCAGGAGACCAGTGTGGCTGAGTAAGGAATTCCTGGTCAAACAAAAGTGTATGAAGGAAATGAGCAGACAGTGGAACCAGGGACGTGTATCCTGAGAAGAATATAGGGATGCTGCCTGGATGTGTAGAAATAGGTCCAGGAAAGTTAAGGCACAGCTGGAGCTGAATTTGATGAGGGGTGCAAAGAATAATAAGGGTTTCTACAGGCATGTTGGCCAGAAAAGGAAGATTAAAGAAAATGTACACAGTCCCAATAAATAAGACTTGGGAGCTAGTGACAACTGACATGGAGAAGGCTGAGGTACTCAAATTTGGTTTTGGCCTTAGTTTTCAATGGTAATCTCTTCCCACATCCCTCAAGCCCCTGAACCTCGGGACAGGGACTAGGCCTACAGGGACTTCTCCCACTGTAAGAGAAGATCAGGTTTGAGACCACCTGAGGAACCTGGACATATAGAAGTCTATGAGACCTGATGAGGTGTATCCTGAAGTCCTGGGGGAATTGGCTGATGTAGTTGCCAAGCCACTCTCCATCTTATTTGAAAAGTCATGGCAGTCAGATGAAGTCCCCAGTGACTGGAAAAAGGGAAACATTGCACCCGTTTTGAAAAGGGGTCAAGATGAGGATCTTGAGAACTACCGGCCTGTCAGCCTTACCTCTGTGCCTGAGAAGATCACAGAACAGATTCTTCTGGAAGATACGTCAAGGTATATGGAAGGCAGGGAGGTGATTAGAGACAGCCAACATGGAATCAGCAAGGGCAGGTAATGCCTGACTAATCTAGTTGCCTTCTATGATGGAGGGACTGCATCAGTGGACAAGGGAAGAGCTATGGATGTCATCTACCTGGACTTCTGTAAGGCCTTTGATACGGTCCCCCACAACAGTCTTGTCTCTAAACTGGGGAGAGATGGGTTTGATGAAAATACTGTTGGATAATGTATTGTCTGGATGGCCGTGTCTAAAGAATTTCAATCAATGGCTTAATGTCCAAGTGGAAACCAGTAACGAGTGGTGTCCCTTAAAGGTCTGTACTGGGACCAATACTATTTAATAATCAATGATGTAGATGATGAGATTGAGTATACCCTCATCAGGTTTGCAGATGATACCAAGCTGAGTGGAGCAGTTGAATCACCAGAGAGAAGAGATGCCATCCAGACAGACCTTGACAAAACTTGAGGAGTGGGCCTGTGGGAACCTCATGAAGTTCAACAAAGCCACGTGCAAGGTCTTGCATCCAGTGTGTGTCTAGCTCTGGGGTCACCAGTACAAGACAGATGCGGACCTCTTAGAGTGGGTCCAGAGGAGGGCCAGAAAAATGATCAGAGAGCTGGGATACCTCTCCTATGAAGAAAGGCTGAGAGAGTTGTGGTGGTTCAGCCTGAAGAAGAAAAGGCTCCAGAGAGACCATATTGTGGCCTTTCAATATATAAAGAGGGCCTATAAAAAAGATGGAGAGAGGCTTTTTATCAGGGCCTGTAGTAACAGGACAAGGAGCAGCAGTTTTAAACTCAAAGAGGGTAGGTTTAGATTGAATGTAAGGAAGAAATTATTTTATGATGAGGATGTTGAGACGCTGGGGCAGCTTGTCCAGGGAAGTTATGGATTGCCCCTTCATTTGAAGCGTTCAAAGTCAGGTTGGATGGGCCTTTAAGCAACTTGGTCTAGTGAAAGATGTCCCTGCCCATGGCAGGGGGATTGGACTAGATGATCTTTAAAGGTCCCTTTCAACCCAAACCATTCTTTGATTTGTGTGTTACGTTTTGGTCAGGTTTACAAGAATTTTTCAATGGGAAGATGTCTCACTTTTAAATTGCAACAGTCGTGCAATCATCTTTTTAGGATTTAAATATAAATCTGCAAGTATGTTTTCAGCTTTGTGATTTTCAAGAATAAGTTCTCTTTATAGAGATTAAAAGGATAAGTGTCAGAGAAACTTCAGAACTTCCTGCACTTAAATAAGTTCCTGCTATTATCTGTGTTTGCTTCAGATCCTGGAAGGGCGTGAATGAGCTTCTTATTGTTAGGCTATGGTTCCTTGAGAGACAGTGGGCCAACTTAAGAGTGCATTGCTTTTGAAAGATGAAGCTGCAGCTCCATGCTCCACTCCCCCTTTCAATAACTATTTTGACTAGAAGATATTTACTATATTGACTAGAAGATATTTAAACAGGATATTGCTTATATGGTATTTCCCATAGGTTGACTCTTACTGGTTTAAAAAGCTTTAAGCTTCGACTCTTGTATTTATGCACAGTTCTTAACTTTAGATGATTCTTAATCTTCCTTACCCTATGGCTTTTGAGACATGGGATGCTTTTAAAGGATAGCCCGTGAAGCTTTTCAAATGATTCCAATTTGTTCATTAATTAAATTGATGAAAGGTTTTAAAAAGCAAAGGAATTGATGTACTGTTATTCAGGACATATTTGTGCTGTTGTGTGATATGTATTTAAGCAGATTTCACTGTAGAAATTTCTCTCTTTTTCTGGCAGAACTTTTATCTCAGCTATCAGGCGTGAGACGTTCTGCAGGGCAGCTCAATTCTTCTGGCCCTTCTGCTTCTCAGTTACAGCAGCTGCAGATGCAACTGCAGTTGGAGCGACAGCATGCACAGGCAGCAAGACAACAACTGGAGACTGCACGCAACGCAACAAGACGCACTAACACAAGCAGCATCCCCACCACTCTTACACAATCTATAGCAGCAACCAATGCATCTAACACAGAAAACAATCAGCAAACTCTACAGAATTCCCAGTTCCTCCTCACGAGGTAACCTGTTCTGTGGTTTTAACTCTTCTGCTGTTTCTATTGGTCCTGTTATGGACGTAAAGTTCAGTGAAACTACTATATAAAGTATTTTGGATGAAAAAAGCAAATAAGGAATGTGCTATAAATAAGCAGAATACATATCTGTTTCAGAAAGTACAGTTAGATTCTAAAGTTCTGTAGAATAGAATGGTTCAGTTGGAAGGGATCTACAGCGATCATCTAGTCCATTCTGCAATAGAACAGTTGCCCACTCTCATTCCAGCTCTTTTAGGAGGTTTAGAATATTGATTTTCTGGATTCAAGGGGGAGAGGAGAGTGTTTTTCAATTACATGTTGAGAAAGAGGACAGGCATTTAAACAGTTTCTGTGTCTAGAAACCTGGGTTGGGACAAGTTATTGCTGCCCTGACGGTTTTTATCAAAACTTGTGATAATATNCAGCTCCTGTTCCCCTCCCCCTGCCTGGCCAGCTCCCCACTACCCCCTGGGCATGGCTCACAAGGGATGGAATACCTGTGCCCTGCTAGGGGAATTAACCCTGTCCCTCCTGGAACCAGGACAATATCTCAAGCAAAACTTTTTGAAAATACCTTCAATTAAAGTATCTGCACATGTCAGTTACTGATCTTGTGAGCTAGGATAGAACCGGAGCAAGGAATTTCCTTGCTTCTACTAGATGATGGTGTGTGCACTGATAAGTGAAGTGAATGACGTACTGTGCTTTGGGAACGTCTGGGCATTATGTGTGTAGTAATGTATTTTGTGTCCTGCTTGCATTTACAAGTTGTCCTGGGGCTAAAATGAGCACTTAAGGGATGACTAGAGAATTTTAACAACCCTTAAAATAAAACCCCTCTGAAGGGATAGGAGCTTCAGAAATCGCAACTATTTTTTTTTTCCTTCAGCCTTAGAATCTACTTCTATGAAGTTTTTTGAAGCATCTAAGAACAAGTTTGTGTCCTGGTTTGAGCAACACAGGATTAATTTCTCTTTCAGTAATTTTACTTTCCAATAAGGTCTCTTCTAATGCTTGGGAAAACTGCAATTTTAGAAGACTCTAGTGTCTGAAAATACTGTTGTGAAAATATTTACTTGATAGCCACCTATGGTATGTGGGGTTCAAGTTCTCAGTGTTTTTGAGCTAGCCAGGTGCAGGGATGAGTAGGAGTGAGACCCAGGCACTTGTCCCAAGCTGACCAACAGGATTATTTCATACCATGAATGTCACATTCAATATAAATTAGAAACTTTGCTGAGGAGTGTTTCTCTTCTGTAATGGCTGCGATCCTGAGAACTTCTTGCCCAGGTGCTGGACCCCTGAGGCCTTCCCTTCCTCCCAAAGCCTTAGCGCTCACAGTGTCTGACATTGGCTGTCCACTGGCTGGGAGTGTACAGCTTCCTACTGATATAATTGGCTGAGTATAATCCTCTGATATTTTAGATTGGTATCGGGATCAATATTGTTTCTTGAGTATTATTAATGTTAACTGTTTAGTCTATTGCATCTGTTTATATTTCAACCCTTGGG
>VZTM01024260.1:249426-298883 GCA_013400555.1 Jacana jacana | reverse complement strand
CTTGTATTTTGGTTGTTGTGAGGTTGTTTGTTGTGATTTTGCTTTGTTTTGTTTCGGTGGTGGGTTTTTTTTTAAATTTCAGCATGTCAAGTTCTCTCCCAGAAACCTTTGAGATCTCACAGACAGTTCCACTACAACTTCCAGCAGAGCAGACCAGGAATGCCCTGTGGTTTTTAATATTTAACTTGCCTGTAAAAAACAAGTCAATTCAGTGAAGTTTTTGTTAAGGATGAGCTTGAGGTTTTGGGGAGATTGTCCCTGAAGCTTTTTTTCTTTCTAAACAAAACTTTCTGTTTTCATAGAGCGCTGCAAATGCAAGCCTATAAAAGCTACCCAGAAGACCTATCTACGCAACAATTATAACTACGGTAAGGACAGCTACATGGCTGGCTCCCAGTTTTTAAGGGCTACAGTAAGGTGAAGATTTTAATTAAAAAAGCCTATGGGCCCAATTACTGATGGCTAATCCACTAGTACTTATTACAGAAGAAAGACGTGGCCTGAAACATTTCCAAATTCAAAACCAAGAGTACTTGTAGAAGGATGGAGTGGATTAGCTTCATATGTTAGTACAAGAGTGTCTGTGTTGATGCTGAGTGTCATTCAAGTGGCAGCACAGGCATCTGAGGCTCATGCACTTCTTCAGTGTGAAAAGTGATGTGAGATGCTAAGTCTAAACTGCTTCTTTGATTTCCAGCTCTGATATGCTCTGCTTTTACAGGAAATGATGGTTTTGCTAAGTTTAATGCCTACAAACTCACCACAGGATCTAACAGGCGTATGAGGTTCTTTCCTTCTCGTGTATTGGAGCCAGCAAAGCCAACAATGTGTCTCTTGCCAGCTGAATTATGCTCTCAGTAACACCCATAAAAGTGCTCTGTGTCTGTATATTGTATTCTCTTCTCCAGATTGTCTTGGTCTGCAGGGATATCCCAGGTCCGGGCTGCTACTTTTCGTAATACTGTTTAAGTAAATTAAGTTGTTTAAGCTATTGAATACACAGAATCGCAGGAGTTGGAACAGCTATGCCTTTAGTTTTTCCCATTAATCACATGAATAGCCTCAGCCTTACTGAAGTTTAAAATTTTATTTAAATGGCAGCGATGGCATAATATTTATTATGCATTTATACAACTATTGTCAGGTGAACTTCTTTTAAAAATAACTCCTATTAAAAGCTGGCAAATTATAAATATATTCAGCCAAACATCAGTGGGGCAAAAGACTAGTTGGTTTTACGTTGTTTTGGATTTGTTTGGAAAATCTTTACGTTGTTACTGTTCTGTAGTGGTACCACATTTGCACATGGTAGAGAGTCGCTGAGCGTGCTACTGCCTATATTTTCAAGCTTCTGAAATTAAAGAGGTTTCAAAATGCATTTGAAAGGACTCCAAAATTTTGTTTTGAAATCTTCAAGAGATTTTAAGGAAGTGGGTCACTTCGTGTCAATTGTCTATTTTAAATGCACAAGTTAATAGTTAGCAGCTGCATTTAATGTTGCTGCAAAAAATGGTGGCTGATTGTCTTTATGGGCAATGCATGTGAAGAGTGGAGGTGTGTAAGTCCATGGTTTTCTTTCTTCCATATTACCTTTTTCATATAGTTTGGAAGAAATTGGGAATCCAGGAAAGGGACTCTTGTTCCCAAGCTGTGAAAGATGTGGTATTCTCTAGAGCATGACCTCTGGGCTGGCTTTGCATTTGCATGTGGTATCAGTTCACTGGTCACTGCCTTTGAAAGGCAACTCTTCCTCTCACACAACTTAAGGCAAAAAGAAAGGGTGAGGGAGGAAACAATTAAACAGGTCATCAGGTCAAGATCAGGAGCGTTTGGAGTTCATAAAGAGCAGATTGATGCTGGGTCACTGGAGAGAGAATAAAAAAGGTAAGGGCTTATCATAGAGTAGAAGTAGTGATATAAGAAGTTTTAATGCACATTCATGTTTTATGAAAGGTTGAAAGTGACAAATTTAGTTCGGTCATCTGTACTGCAAGTAGTCAGAGGAAGCAGTTACAGCTTGAGGGAGAAGGAGAGCATACAAGGAATGAATCAAATATATAAAGTGGAAAGGCTGAAGAAGGGATGCTGAAAATTAAGCCCAACTTAAATAGGACACCAGTCCAATTGGGACATAACTCCTGCTTCTGACCATACTATCAGGACATACACTGGGCTACCTGGACCCTCTTTGTGGAGGATGAAGTAATGAAGTGAAGAGATGGGGGCAGGGACATTGCTGGAGTTCAGCTAAACTTTTGGTAACAGACCGTGCAAAAGACTAATCCCAGAGGTCACCAAGAATGGCTTGGGGGTGACCTGCATTGTCTGCTGCTGCTAACTATACTCTTTGTGACTTTTTCCCAGTCATTCGGGCTAAAGTGAAGGAGGTTAAGACTAAATGTCACGATGTCACTGTGGTAGTGGAAGTAAAGGAGATCCTAAAATCTTCGCTGGTGAATATCCCAAAGGACACTGTAAACCTTCACACAAACTCTGGCTGCCTGTGCCCACCACTGAGTGCCAATGAAGAGTACATCATTATGGGCTACGAAGATGAGGAGCGCTCCAGGTAACTCTTTCTGCATTGTCCTTGGAGTACATTTGTTGAAATTTTTGAAATTATTGCTCTTCTGCCTGTAGAGCTGAACTTCAGAGCCACCAGATAAGGAACACTTGGTGTGATTCTCTGTACATCTCCTTAATGGTATTCAGGGAGAGATGAGGGTCTCTGCAGGTACAGGGTTCTTAGTTTCACATGTGTTGGGTTGTATAGCTCACGCATGCCTGTTGGTGGAGTAACTGCTTTCCTCCCATGTGTAGGTTACTGCTGGTGGAAGGCTCCATAGCTGAGAAGTGGAAGGATCGTCTTGGTAAAAAAGTAAAGGTAAGAAAATATCTCACCACAAGTCAAGTGTTGCAGATGCCATGAAACATGGACCTAATACACATGCTGACTCGAGTTAATGAATATCAAGTATCAAAAATTAACTTGGGGTGTTATTTGCTATATTACTTAGAAATGGCCGCTGAATAAGCTGAAGTGGTATGTTGACTTACCCCAAAGTACACCAGTGTAGTGGCAACCAAATCATCTGTCTCCAAAAAGCAAACAGTAGGAGTGTTTTAACTCCATGGGCAAACTGTGCGCTCTGCAACACACACCTGCTTAAATTGGATGGTGATACTCAATTAAAAAAGAGGGTTTTAGAAATGTTTTCCAGGCTAAATCAGAAGTGCACTTTTCAGATTTAATATTCTTTAAATCCAGTTGTCTTACCAAATTGTGTGGGTTGGCAACTTCTTTAAATTTATCTTCCTGGCTTAGGTGAGAAGGTACATGATTAAGGAAGTCATGTCAGAGCCATGGGAAACAATGGGAATTGTCAGAGCAATGGGAAACAATGAGCTCAGATGCAAGCAATATATGAAAATAGATTGTAATGTTTTCTAGTTTAAATGTATTCTAATGCCTTCCAAATGCTGGAAGGATTGCCTTTTTATGTTTTCATGCACCGCAAAGTATCAGTGATTTCAGTGATGTTAGGATTGCCATTTTACACAGACTGTTCTTATTTTGACACAATTTCTCAGCGCTTGATTTAACATAATGGTTGTGCCTGTGCAAACCAGTTGTCTCTTTCACACAACACTTTCTTCAACAGTCTTAGTCGTGAAGGGCAGGAAAATACTCTTCTGGTTCCAAATACAAGTCTTTCTGTGCACATTTGTCACATCCACAGAGATTAGATGAGTGAAAAGATACATGGATCTTACTCCAAGTTGTTGTTTGATTTGGCAGGGTGTTATGAAATCCAGTGCTGCAGAGCAAATAACAAGCTACTGCTGTAGGCTGACTTCTTCATTCCAGTTCTCGGGTGGCAGTATCATTTGTTGGGTTTTTTTGGGGAACTGACTCACTTATTTTCTCACTTACTTCCTTGTGGCCTGTGACCCGCTGCCCCTGTGGCTCGTGGCTACCGCTGAGGACCTCACCACATTGCCACTTGCTTTTCATCGCGATCTCCTTTGATGCTCCAAGAGCATCATCCGTTGTGCCAACTATATTTATTATGTCTTTTTGTACTGTGGTTCCTATTACCTGGAAAAGTAAAAATAAGTAAATAATAATAATAAATATTAATAAAAATCACTTGACTGTTTTTTCATCCTGCTTGTCCACATATGTCACAGGTCACTTCATTTACATTTTATTATTATTTAGAAGGTGAGGTGCTTTTCTGCTGAAGTCAGTTATGCCTTGTATCAGCCTCTTCATTCACAGAGGCTGTAAGAAAGCCAGAATTTTTTTTTCTATTTGAAGTGACTTTTACTGAGCCCAGCGCAGTGTAACGCAGTAGAAAGAGCAATAGCTTTTATGTTTTGCTGTTGTTTGTAAACAGTTGTTCTTTTGTAATCTCTTTGCCTTTTGATATGCAGCGCTGGGATCAGAAACTCCGCCACCTTGGGAAGGCGAAGGGAGAGTCTGGGCACAGCGACTCGGCTCCGAAGCCTGGCAGACCCAGCAGTGCCCGACAAGCACGTAGTTAGATGAGGGGTGCCGTACGTTGACATGCAGTGGACTATCTACCAAGACTTCATTGTTGAAGCAGCAAAGGAGAAATTGCACTATTGCACGTTATATTCTATTGTTTACTACAAAATAATGTTTTAGCTTATATTAGTTTTTATTCTCCCTCTTATTTTCTGCCTTGTTTTTTTTCTTTTTGGATGTGTGCAAGCTCTGGAAATATATATATTTTTTCTGTCACTAAGAACTGTAGAAAACTGCCCTTATTAGATGGGGAAAGAGAAGGACGGGCTGAATTTACCATTTAATCTCCTGAATTATCTTAGGGAGAAAATCCTGATGCAAGCAGGAATGAGATCTGGCAAAGACCATTGCTTAAAGTCATGACTCACACCAGTTTCCCCCATTCACTTTTCTTGGTCACTTTTCGCTGAAACTCATGTTGGGGGGAGATTGTTGAACTGATTTTAGGTGGGTAAATTTTTATTCCGAAATATTTAAAGAAATTATGTTAAGAGAGCTGTTTCAATCAGTTCACCTTTGTTAAGTGTTCTTAGTCGTAAATAAACCACTTGTGTAAGCCAAAGTTTAATTTAAAATATTTCCTGCAACAAACACGGTGTGCTTGTACACAGGGGACCTTGGTTTTCCAGCTCTCTGGACCTTGCAGGGAAAGTTGTCTAGCACTGTTACCACAGGACATAATTTATAATATACTACTTCTCTAATAATGGCAGTTTTTCCCCTCTTTTCTTCTTTTTCTCTGCTGAGTTGTAGGAGTAGACGGACTTACCAGGCCTGCTTCCCAGTACAGGTCTGCACTTTATCCTTTTGATTTTGTGGAGTTATTCTTAAATCTGTGCCTCATAAACAAATGTTCAATGCTCAGCAAAATATGTCCAATAAAAGAATTGTAGTTCTCAACAGAGACCGTATCTGACTTTTGAATCAACATCACATTTTTTATATCACTGTTCAAAATATAAAAAGAAAAAAAAAATCATTTTTGTGCTTTCATAGAATTTTTTGCAGATAGTGCCAACACATTTGAAATTATTTTCTGTTTTGCCTACTCTGTCATGCTCAGAAGAGATCAAAATGAGGTAAATAAAAAGACAGTCCTCTGTTGTAGTTTATAGGAGATGCAAATAGCTGTTGTGTTCTTTGCTGTCAGTATTGTCTTAAGTGTATAAGGGGTGCCTTACATTAAGAAGACAGTGGTGCAGTTGTTACATATTTTGAAAATAAAACGATAGTGAGTAACCACAAATATTTGGGAATCTTTATAACAATGCTCTTTTATGATGTCAGTTAATAACCAGAGGTCTCAGGGCAGGTTGTCCATTGGGCTGGATACCAAGCAAATTGAAACATAGAACTGTTTCCTGCAACACTAAGAATCTTTTTCTTTTTTTTATTTTAATGAAAAACAAAGGGGCAATTTACGGGAAAGGCTGGCTCTGAAGGCTAGCAGTGGAATATTACGGCTCCAGCTAGTTCAGCATGTGCTCAGGGTACTGCCTGAGCAGCCTTGAAAGCTGTGGAAGGACTTTCAAAAGAGGAAGCTGAATTAGAAGAATATGAATAACTTAAAGAACACCAAAGCTATTCCCCTTTGACAACATTGCTCTGGGCTATTTTGGACATTGTAGTTTGGTGCTTGCATTCTCTTCTCTGTTGTGTGGTTCCTATGTTTTCCAGCTACGCTACCAGCAAGCAGATCTCTGCCTGTGGTGATTACATTAGGTATGTCAAGGTGTACTTCTTCACTGGAGCAGCAAGTCCTCTGAAGCACATTGTCAATCATAGTTAATTATTGGTCTTTGGACTTTGAATTTTTTTTTAAAGAAATCATTGAATAGGCTGGCAGTTAACATGAGAAGGAAAATCTGCTGCACAAAAAGCCAAGAAACCCAAACTTCTGAGTGATCTTGTTTACTGCTGCCTTCCTGTTCCCATACTCAGAGCGTTCTGAAGAAAGCAAAGAAATTTATTGTTTTACATCTTGCTTAATTAGGTCTCAGTTTGAGACCCCGCCTAACCTCTCATGTAATTTAGAATTAGAGTCTCTGATGTGAACATCCTTTTTGGTCTTCCCCAAGTTATGTTGAGCTTTGCCATGTGCTTCCCCCTCACTATCACCCCAGTTCTGCACTCAAAGCGGGTCAGTGTCTGCTAACAGGTAGTGTTTTATTCAGTTAAATGGTTTGTAACGGTCTTCTTTACAATCCAGATACTCTTCCTTCATCTTTTAATCTCCCTAGCCAGGGGTCAGTTAAAGGTCAAAGGAAAAGTAATGCTCTCTGGGTTCAAAGAAAAGGAAAGAAATAGATATACTTCATTAATTGATGAGAAGTGGTTTCTTGACATCTTAAAGTCCTTAGTGTCTTATTATTGAGGCTGAAACTCTTGTCTTTTCTTCATGTGATCGACAAGCTGATGACCAAAAAGTGAGGCAGCTTGGTTTTGGTGTCATTAACCACTGCTGTTTAGCATTTTTCCAGTGAGAAGAGGAGGGTGCAGTGGTTCCTCTGAAGGACAGCCAAGGTGCAAGCGGTGAGTTTGCTTTCCTCTGCACCATGCCAGCCAGGAGGAACCTTCCATTTTCACTTGGTCATAATCAATCTGTTATGAAAACCTTTGTAGCTATAGAAGAGTGCTCTATAATGATTTAAGGTATTGTTTCACTTGCAAATGCAAATGCTTTCTTTTTCAGAACTAGTTTGTTTGGAGGCAGCAGTAAAATCGTATAAAAGGAGCACAAACAAAACCACGTGTGACAGCCAGCTTATTAATTGTGTACAATGTGGGTATTTTACTGGGTGATGCACATGTCTATGCGTGCACATGTGACCAAGTGTCATGGGATGTATAGAAGGATTGATTAAAACCGTGCCTTTCCCACATCTGGGTTGTATTAGTCCAGAGAGAAAATATGCAGCTTAAAATCTCTGT
This sequence comes from Jacana jacana, assembly GCA_013400555.1. Taxonomy (NCBI): domain Eukaryota; kingdom Metazoa; phylum Chordata; class Aves; order Charadriiformes; family Jacanidae; genus Jacana; species Jacana jacana. The sequence continues at coordinate 291,400 of VZTM01024260.1, read as the reverse complement.
GGATAATTAGCCTGACGTCGCTTATCAGAGGGCGCCCTTTCCTAGTGCAGCTCGGCGGATGAGAAAGCAGGAGGAATAAACACCCGAGCTGCTTATTCACAAGCAATGTCTCTAGTTTCTAGCAGGGCGTTGACTCATGCTTTTAATAAATCTGCTCTGGACATGTTAGCAGTTGCATGGAAGTAACAGAGCTTAATTTCAGGCTGGGTATTATTGGTTTGGTGTTTCTTCTGTTAAAGCCAATTCTTCTGTTAAAGCCAATAATAAGCAGAGTCTATATGGTGAGAAAAACTTTCACATCAGTGCTAATGAGAGTGGCATAGTGCAGTTGCAGTGAGAGCCCGCGCCGGTAGCAGTAGGCAGCCAGAGGGCCTCCTGCTTTCAGAAAGCCTTTGTTCAGAGAAAAATGCAACATTAGGATCCTCGGGGGGTGCAGTGCTGGTGGTGGTGGTGGGGCAAGTAGAAGGGGAAGATGTTAGAGTTTTCAAAGGGAAGATAAGATACCAGAATATAGAATAAGACTCAACTGGAATCCTTTTATTTTTTTCTTTTTTTTAAAGATTCCAGCCTCTAGTGTATTGAGCCTGAGAAAGGCATCAGTTGAGTGTAATATCAATGATGGGATGAATATGTAAACTCTTAGTTACACCCTGGGTAAATCCAGTGTCTGCTGGGAAGAGGTAAGCTGTGAGGGTCCCAGTCTTGGGGGGGGGAGCCGCCAGTACCATTTTCTGATTCCCCTCCACGTTGCTGCTATTCTGCAAGATGCCAAAATACCTACCTTTGTGTATTTATAGATTAGGTAGGTAAATCAATGAGATAGTAAGAGCAAACGAATGTTGTGCCCTGGAGAAGTAATGCTATATGATGGGGATGCTTAAATCCAGCTGTATGGGAGAGATTTACTGGCTGCTATTGTTTCCCTTCCCTGACAAGAAATAACCCAAAACCCATACCAGCTGCTAATGTCTGCTCATGGCCTGGTCCTTATAGCCTGTGGAGCACATGGAGTCAGGACCTCTGGGTCACTGCCCTGCTCTGTGGCAGTGCTGCCGTGTAACTTAAAAAAAAAAAAAAGTCCTTTGCTTCACCTATAGGACAGTACGACAGCTCTCTGTCCTGGGAGAGAGCTCAGGAAGTCATTCCGCTGCGTATCCTCCATAACATGGTACAGGTTATTTGGTTATTATTCACTTTGGGCTGTGGTGCCCAAAAGTTATTGCCCTTTCCTCACAATAACTAAGCTCTATGCATAAAGTGCACTCCTGAATGGTCACTGCAAAAAGCAATGTGTCCAGAAAGCTGCCTGAAGCTGCGTCACCCGCAGCATCACTGACCAGGCACCACTAGCACTGAGCTCAGCAGCAAAACTGCTTGTGCTTGACCCTCTCTGTCAAAACATTCTTGTTCTCTGTCTTTTGGGGGTGGGGGGTGAAAAAAAAAAAGACCTTTGTTCCCTGTAGAATTCTTGGGAGAGATGTATTCACCCGCCCCTCTGACCTGTCACCCTGGGGCTTGCAAACCCCCTCCTCCAAGCACAGGGTTAATTAGAGCCTGGTTCTTCCCACACTTCCCAACCCAGAGCTCTGACCATGGAGCTGCCTTACACTTTCCTAGATGTGCAGAAAACCACAGTTTTTCAGCTCATGCTGGAAAAACGTGTAGATGCAGAATGTTCTGAGCCATGGTAGGAGTGGTACCCATTTTGATGGGCAGCCTCTGTAGGGTTATGAAACAGGGCAGGTGAGAGTGCAGGAAATCCCAAGGCTGAATTGCTCCCTCAGTAATTCCCCACATTATGCGGTGAAACCCAGGGGAAAGACCCAACATCAGTGCCCATTGAGCCTGCTGTTGTGATCCTAGGTTGGGCATGGAAAACTCTGTGACAGCTTCATTCACAGAGCAGGTCTAAATGCCTTCACAAGGCCAAATAAGCCTTGTCATGCAAGAGAGATTATTAGTATAGAAGTAATCCCACCTGGCAGATACGGTGCTTCAGGCCAGCCAACTCACCCACTGCAGGGCTGCAAAGCTTTAATGAGTGTAATGAAGGGAGGCAGGGTGAGGGATGGAAAAGGGATGGCAGGATGAAGGCAGCAGAGAGTACTTGTGGCTCTGCTGTTTTCCACCTTTCCCAAGTGATGGATCATGTTCTCCATTCCTGGGGCTAGGTGGATACCTGGACAGCAGGTGCCACATGCTTGCAAGCATAAACAAGCAACCCTCCACATCCTATGTGTGAAATGCAGTAAAAATGAGAGACTCTAAACCATCCCATCTCAAGGTGGGACCCTGCATCTAGCGGGTATTTCCAGTGGGTTCAGTTTAGCTTTCTGGCTGTAAAATGACGGTGATAATATCTCACGGAAGAGGAAGTTGCTCATTCCTATGAGTACCTGTGGCAGTGAGAGCACCACCAAAATGCTATGCAATGGGTGGTTCGTCAGCAGCTCCAGGAGGTGCTGAGTAGTTAAAAAATTCAGGATCCCACAGGTGAAATAACGTGTTATTTTATAACTAAAGGCAGCATCATACCATCACAGGTCAATAGTGGGACTGAATGCACACATTATCAATAGATCTAATATTAGGACTTCCTAAATGTTGAATGCTTAATGTAGCAAATCCAGTCTTACCATAATAAAGATTTGTGTGCAGTTATCTAGGGTTTGAAATAAGATGAGACCTAAAGAGAGTTTGATCACATGAGCCTATATGGTCTATTGGGAAGATTAAACCTCTTTGTCCTCTTTGTAGACCCATTTCTGTCTCAGGTGGTGTGTCTTCTTATGGCCCTCTCTTTGCATTGCTGAGATAGGGAAATCTGCATCACCTTTCTTTTTTGTCCCAGTCTGAGTAAGTGGACATTGGTCACACCTATAATCCCAGCTTGTTCCACCTTTTCCTTCAGGGATGTTGTTTGTCCAAGTGACCTTTCCTCCCAACAAGACTGGATATCAAGGCTTCTCTGTCCCGTGCTCCAGTCTTCATCACCTCAGGAACTTCACAGAGAGACTCTTAGTCCCTCTTTTCCCTCTTGCCACTGTTGTTTTCCTGCTCCCCTGAGGCCTCACAAGGCCTTTACCCTGGTGCCCTTTCTCCGATATCCCATCTGACATTTCCTGAGGGCTTCCTTTCTGATAGGGGCTTCCCTCCTGTTCGCTGCTGGATGCTGGTCTCACTTTTCCTCTTGCAGCTCTCCCTTTCTGCTTTCTTGTGGCTTTCTGCCCTGCTGTCCCCTGCCTGTTTCCTGGCTGCTTATCTCCCTTCCTTCCGTTCATTGTCCCCCACTCTTGCAGCTGGAGCCAAGTCTCCCACCACTGGCTACTGGGTACCAAGGACGTTTGTTTCCTCCCATCACCTCGTATCCCTTTTCAGGGTGGTCTGTGGGTATCAGTTACAGGGAAATATGCCCAATCTTTAGAGAATTTAAATGGACATGCCCAAGAACTCTTGGTACATCGCTGACACTGGAGCAGCCCTCACAATTTAATGTCAAATTTCTCCCCTGCCCCAGATTGCCAAGAAATGGAAGAGCTGGAGCTGCTGAGAGAAGACTGGCTTCTCCTTGCCTGCATGGGTAGACATAGTACTCTTCACTAGCTTTGCCCCTGAAAATGACTGTGTCTGAAACCAGAGCAAAACAAAATAACCCCAGTCCCCAAACAGCTGATATTAAATATTTCAATCTGTGCAACTATTCAGTTGCTAAACATTTCAGCTCAGGGCTTACAGCTTGGTAACGGAGAGCTGGGTGTTATTAGGAGAAGTATTGGGCAGCTTTAAATACTGTGGTGTGAGAAGCCCTTTGGCTGATAAATATCCAAATACTAAGGAATCCATTTCCCAGTGTGAGCAGTTTCTTCTCGAGTGCAAAACACGGCACAGGGTGTTCTTAATGTACTATTTAATGGGGGGAAAAAAAAAGAAAAGAAAAAAAGATGTTAGCATTTGCTGTTGAATTTCAGTCTGTGGTTTAAGAGCATTCATCCTTGTTTAAAGTCACCGTGCATCTGCAGCTGGCAGGAGGGCTGGCTCTGTACAGGGCTGGGGAGACTCTTCAGGCTACAAGTTCTGCAAAGAGGTTCCCATCCGTCCAGCATGTTGCTGCCGTGACAACCATTTGGTATCAGCTGGAGCCCAAAATATTCTCATGCCTTCCAGGTGTTTCTGAGAGCGGTCCAGAAAGTGGCTCTGAAAGCTTTTGGTCCTTCCCCTACTTAAAATCACATAGTAAATGGAAAGCAAATGCTGATGCCCACATTCCTGCTGTCATTAGCCTGAAAATAGGTTAACTCAAAGGTCTTTAATCCTTGAATTTTCATGCTGAATCCCTGGTAACCCTCTCTTAACCATGGTAAAGTATCTGTTAATTCCCAGAAGGCTGCTTGACTCCCTTCAGCTAAAATCTTTTTAGCTTTTGATGTCCTTCCCCATAATTTGCATCTCCATCTTTCTAAGAATTTATATGTCTCTGGAGCTTAATTTACATTTGTAACTAAGGGGTTTTGAGGGCTCCTGGGGAATATGCGTGATGAACCCAATGGTCAATAGGTTTCACAGTGCTGTGCCAGCCCATGTGCTTGGAAATAGGGGCTTTCTTGCCATTCCCTGTCCCTCTGGGACCAGCCAGATGTTTGGCTGCAGGAGAGTTCATTTGTCTTCTTCGCGCACTGCTTGTCAGAGAGGGGGAAGTTTCTCCAGTGCTCTGTGAATGGGCTGAATAGAAATAATGGGAAGTCTCCAAGCATCAGTTACACAAGACTGATGGGGATCCTATGTGCTTTCAGGCATTTAATTTACAAGAAATAAAGGCTGGACTTTGTTGCTCATCCTGAACACCACTTGTGTATGTCTGTAAATCACCCTTTCCTTACTGCTGTATTATAGTTTACAAGTGATACCAAGTCTGGTGGCAATCTGTATAATCAGCAATTAACTCTGAAGAACTCTCCCATTTCAAAAATCAAACTTGATTCATGGACTAAAGTCTGTCCAAAGCTTTTTTTTTCCCCTGTTCCTGCTGACTTATCTGAATATATCAGAAATTCAATGTGTTTTTTAAAAGTTGCAGTCTCAGCAAGGAAGGAGTTAACCTTTTCTGCCTGGGAGCAAGGAAATTCTTAGTTTTAGTGTAGGCATTTTTGCAGGGTTAGAGGGCTGGATCAATCATGGGTAATTAATTCATAGCCTCCATGCACTAGAAGAAGGATACACATCATTGCTAACAAATTTGCCAAAGACGGTTTCCAAAGGAGCCAGCAGACATGTCTTTGCATTCAAGCTGAATTTCAGAGTATTTTGTTCCTGGAAGGTTGATAGGAAAAGGTAAATGTCAGGGTAATTGTTTCTTTGCCAGCATGTTCATGGAAAACCTATTTAACAAACAGCTTTCCCCTTCACTAATCTCAGTCCGTGCTCCCTCCTGGTTGGAAGATCTCATTTAGCCCCTCAGGGGTTGCTTACTGTATGTCGACCAAAGAATGTCTACAGACCTTGCAGACTTTGAAACAGTTTGTGACCCCCCTCAGCCCTACCCTCCTCCAACACTTCATATCTCTCCCCTTAGTTCCACGTACTCTGCTACGTTTTATGGCAATGCATCTTCCATATTGCACCTCATGTCCTCTCCTGGGCATTTCCCTCTGAGGTTATTCCCTGGCCAGCACGGAATCCTCCTCTGCCCCACGCAGCTGCAAGCCACAGCTGGTTCTCAGTTTCTGTTCCTCTGCTCTGCTCAGGTTGCAGCTGCATCGTGGCCATTAACAGCCCCAGGAGTAATATACCCACCAACACAAGTTCCTGGGGTGCATCTGCAAGCCAAGGTGAAGGAGGATATGGTGGGGAGGGAAGGCCAGCAAGTGCTAGTAAAGCTGGAGACTAGAAATGTCCCCATTTGTGCTGTAGGACATCCTGTCTTTCCAAGGCTGTTCATCCCTGTAAGTGCTGTGCTGCATGGAGCTGAAGCAAACGTGGCAGGGAGGCAGGACACGTCTGCAGGATAGGAAAATCGGCTGTGGCTCAGAGGAAAGGCCTGGCAGCGTCCTCTGTCTTCTAGAAGAGTAGAAGTGCATAATGCCTTCGCCTTTAGCTTGGCTAAGAGTTTTGTGTGTGTTGCCATTAAGAAGATGGAAAAATATTTCCTTTCACTTTTCTGATTTGGAAATGAGTCATCCCATGATGCACGTTTTGCACAGTGATCAAAGGAATTATCTCACTTCACATCAGATCCTACAGATGAGATCATCATTGCTGCTATGTTCCTAATCGTCTTAAACTAGTTTATTAAAAACATTTTTACCTCCTAGGTGTTTCCAAATATAATTCTCTTATTATATTTAAGACATGACATGCTTATAAAAGCTAATCAGTTCTTCTAGTATCCCTATCGAGAGGTATTTTCAAGTATCACATTATCACTCATAGGAAAGAATCTACATATCTTTCTATAGGAAGTGAAATGCGTGTCATTGTCGAGGGCACGCTTTTACCAGGTATCATGACATCTAATTCAACAAAATGGTGGAGGTCTTCTTGGGCCTGCTGGCGTGCTTGCAGTAGGCTTTCCATGCTGACAAATTGTGTTGAATCTGATGTATGTTTTACATCTGATTACTGTCTGTTTTTTTCCTGCTTACATTCTGGTTTTAAAAGTAGCCACCCCAGTATCTATTAAAATGATAGATCTCCCTTGATGGCACTTTATGAAACCCTTTTGGATGTCTTTTACACTTTAAAAAAGCATTTTGCTAAGCCATTTGAGAGCAGAAAGCAACCCAAGGAAGTTGCTGATCCTACACGGAGACTTACCCTGTGTTCAGCTCTTTTGGAAGAGAAGCCTGATTTCCATCTGATGTCAGTGTCTGATGACTTGCACATGCCCTATATTTTAAACAACTTAATCTGATCATATTCTAAGAGTGTTTGTTTGGACTGTGACTGATTCTGAAACTGTTTTGTATCAGGAGCTATTTGATATGCTTTGGTGGTATGTGGAAGGTGGGTGAGTGACACTTCCATCCATAAACTCAAACTGATGTATGTTTGTTTCATGCTGTTGTAAATTACATGCTTTGGGTTAATCTCCCCTTAAATTCCATTCTTTTGATGATGGGCTTCAGCTTTTTACAAACAAATTTTATGTAAAGCTTTGAAAGAACACCTTTTGCAGTCAGGTAAGGAATGTACTCTGAATCACTTGGTAAAAGAAACGTGCCTGACTGCCTAAGTACATTAGCCATAGAGCTTTGAGAGTGAAGCACATTTTTTAGATGAAGAGTCCATTAATTTGGAATATATGGTGGGGGTTTTTTTGGAGGTGGGAGAAAAGTGTGGTGTGGCTTGAAATGCTGTAATGCAATCTGAAACTGGAATAAGGAATTATATAATAATATATTATTCCAGGGATGCATGAAAATCCAGCCAACACAAGAGAAGTTTGACTTTTGATGGTCCACTATTTGAACTGATGCTGTCTTTTTTTTTTTTTTTTTTAAAAAAAGAGAAAACCTCAGGAAGTAAAGAATTCTTCTTCACCACTTCCAACAAAAAATGAATTTCAGCATTGAAGCACATCCTAAAGTGGCCATGGTGCCACTGTCTATCAGGTATGTTTTGCAAGGACTTTCACGTGCAGTAAAGCTGTTTGGGTTTATGTTGTTTTGTGGAAAGGCCCAGGTTAATGATTAGCACAGCTTTCCTGGTATTTAAGCTGTGTACAAGTTAAGGGCTGGGAGACTAATGGAGGTTGGAGAGAAGACAGACCTATTTCAGGGGGCAAAATCACCTAGGCTGAGTTATGCACTGCACAGGCAACTTGAAGATAAATGACAGCCAGCTCCAGGGATAAAAGCCTGGGATAAAAGCCTGGGGTTGAAGCATAATAAAGTACAGCTTGGTGGCGTCAGTGTCTTGGTATATCTCGCTCCTTTCCAAGAAGGCAAACAGTAAGTCAACGTAATCAACACAGGCCCTGCAGCCAAACCTGGCTGCCCTAGACTTTGCTTAGGATCTGCAAAGACGGTTGCCAGAAGGTCTAATACCCTTAATAAACCACACAGGAATTTCCTCTGTATTGCTGCAACATCGAGCTCTGCCCACAGCGGTCTCGGACAGGAGTGACCTGCAAGGGTCTGAGGAGCACTGGTGCTTCCACAGTGAAGCAGCAGGAGTGTGAGTGCAGCTACTGATGGGAAGAGAGGGAAATAATCACTGTATTTCCAGATTATGTTACTATGAACCATTTGTTATATGTGTGATACTCAGGTGCCAAATCAATATAGAGAGGAATTTAAACCTCTTACCCACATATCTTGCAGGAGACTCCAGACAACACCTCATAGTACCAGGCATGGACACCTCCAGCCTCAAGGACTTTACAGTCTAAACCAACCTACATTTAAATTTAGTTGTAGTAGTTATAGTTTTATATGAAACTAATGGAACAGCCCAAACAAGTATGTGCTAACCTAGCTTGTCTAAATAAGTAAGCTAGTTTGGACTGTCTTAAGTAGCAGATCTTAATGAATTCTACTTGAGTTTTTGACTGGTGCATCCTGCTGAAGCTGAGGTGGGGCTTGTCTTGGGTAATGAACTCTTCCACGGACAGAGCTGGATCTAAAGAAGGACACGGTCTTTAGTGGGACCCCACAATACTTGTTAAAAATATCTGATGTATCCTTTTCTTGGAGATGAATCTGTGATGGCAAGACAGGGTCCCATGTTTCAAAAGCTGTTTCTCGGTGATTTTTATAAATCAGTACTGCAGTCAAAATATACAAACCACAGGAATGGAATAAAAATGTCTCTAAGTGCACATTAAACCTGGCCATAAATAAAGTGAATTTGGAAATGGAGCTCCTGTCTGACTAGGCATTAAGTCTTAAACCTTGCTTTCTGGATATGTTATTCTGCCATTCTGAATTCTCCCTTCCATGGTTATTTCTTTAAAATGATGTCTGTGTGTGAGAAGAGGGAGTGTTGCTCCTACAAGCAAACACACAAACAGAAATTCATAAAAGTACCTGGCTCCTCTTAAGCATCCTAATCTCCAGTTGCCTTAGAAGTGCAGCTTGAGGCTGGTAACTCCTGTTCCAGACAGGTCCTTTCAGGTCCTTTTCTTTCCCATTATTTTATTTTTAAGGAACACAGTAAATGATGAAAATTACTTCTCTGTTTGTTTTCTTTTTTTTTTTTTTTTTTTAAATTAATTTGTCCCATCTATATGGCACCCCTGCTCCTTTCTGCTAAGCCATTTCCATCTTCCAGGCTTCCTGTGCATGGCCATTGTGCAGGCAACTGCAACCAAAGCAAAGCAGGCACCTAAAACTACCCCCTTAAGTCACACTAACTCAGTTGGAGGCTACCTGCTTTTTCTCCCAAGAATGCCAGAGAACCAGTTAGGACAACCTCTTCATAACTCTGCAGGCAGCAAAATCCAGGGAAAACCGAGCCTGCGAACCACCAGAAGCCACACAACATCTTTGCAAAGCTTCTGGGGAGAAACCACGGGCTTATTCCAGTAACAATGGCTGGCACCAGCAATGGAAAATCACATGCTAGAACTGGTGGTTCATCTCAGGCATTTCATCTCGGACTGCTTGCTTAACCAAGGCAGGAAGTTACCAGGGGTTACCATTGCTGCACAAGGTATTAAATATATACATATAAAGTCAATATATATGTCTCTGTGGTATCACTTACCTGGGTAAGTGAAAAAAGGTTATTACATTCCCACACGATGTATTACAGGCTGGTAAAGCTGTTTTGGGTTGTACATTACCCACAAATACAACGCTCATTTCATAGCAAAAATGTTGGATAAATTAAAACTCTAAAAAAAAAATCTTTTCTTGATACAAGTGTTGCTGATTTGCTTTGGCCTCCTTTGAGTTTTCTGGATGTTAAGCAGAATGAAAGCAAATATAAAATTGGAGTACCAGGGATCAAACTCTAAGCTATATACATGCAGATTTTTATATATACATACATATGCATAAAGTTTGCAGTGTTTGCAAGTGAAGAGTGTCTGTTTTCAGTAGAACAGTTACTAAATATTAGCTCAATGCCACGTTAAATAAAGACGGGACATTTAAGGCGATTCAAAGATGGTGTTTAGAAGTGTAAAGCAGATGAACTCTAAAGAGGACTATGTCCCATGCAGTAAATGAATTACATCCAAAATGTCATTTTTTTTCCAGTTGATTTCTTTTGCAATGATGTAGACAAAGCTATCATAAAAGGCATAAAACATAAAAGATAAAATACATCGCTATCATAAAAAACTATTAGCCTAGAAAGGAGACAGTGCTGATTCAAAAATCAATAAAACCACTTTACTGGGCATTCAAAGTGAAAAAATAGAAGCTGAAGTTAATAGTATTATTAGATATTAATGCCAGCTCATCAATGGAACTGCCTGCATTTGAGGAAGCCATATAGTAACAAATCTGCCTATAAAAAGAAGAGTTTTTTTTAAACTCTGTTTTCACAATATTTACAGTTATTTTAAGGGAAAATTTGCACCAAATGGAAGTGTGTCCAAGCATTAAATTTTCACAGGTTACAATGAGCTATTGCCAGGGAAGATTGTCTCAAAATGAAGTATAATTGGATAATGAGCGAGCATTATATTGAAATACCAGTAAATTGGAGACTTTTTCTGGGTGGAGGTTAGCTTTCTGGTTGGCAAATTTAACCCGTGTTCTCCCAGATGAACTGGCAGCCTGGAAATAGGTATTTCAGACAGTGGTTTCCCCAGGTTTCAGTTTAGGAACCTCAGTGTTCCGTGCTATTTATTAACAGTTTGGTTTACAAAGACAAGTTTTCTTTTTTAGCTTAAATATATTAAAAATACAAAGACACCGGTTTGCTAAAATATTCATGTTAATTTTTGAGTATCACTTGGATTTGAGGATGTGTGCAAGCTTGTGCTGACACCTTGCCGATAACTTGTGACTCCTAGCAGCTACCCATAACACACACAGCAGCTAATTTGCTCTGAAGAGTTTCATTTATGGGGCTTGGTAGCTTCACTGTAGACAGCTGTGTTTTCTGCTCTGTCCACAAAAGCCAGAGCAATAACAAGGTGGGAGGCTTTCCTGTACACTAATATATTTAGCCACAGAAGGATGTGTCCTCAGAGATGGAAGCCAGTCAGCTCTGCCTCAAAGGAAGAGGCTTGGTTGTGATATCTTGAGTCTACTTTAAGTTCTCAGTCAAGTAGCAAATTGTTTTGAATGGTGAGGATTATTCAATGTGGGAAGTGCTTTCCATAACTCTGCAATGATAACAGAGCCCGTGAAATGCTATTTTGCAATATTTCCAAGCTGTCTTAATAATTACTTTTTTTTTAATTGATGTTTTGCCTGTGGGTTTATATGGCAAATAAAGTACATTTCATCATTTTAAAAGCCTGTAAAACAGAGGAATGTGGCAAAGTCATACTCTGGATTTAAATTCTGGACCTCCAGGCTTCTGTCCTACAAAGTCTTACTGCTTGCACCATTCCCCAAAGAAGGGAGAAGCTCCAGTGACCTTACTGGGAATATTTGCCTGTGTAGCACTGTATGACGGCGAGCAGCAGAAATTGAGCCTTCTCACCAGTGGCCTGCAAACTCATCACATCAAGTGCTTTGCCAAAAACATTCTCGCAAATGTAAATATTAGAAAGTTGGAATATGCCTAAAACGTGGGCTTTCTTTAGGATACTCATCTACCCTGTTTAATATGGGAACTTTAAAATTCACATCCCTTTTCACAGTGAGAGACAAAGAAATATGCCAGTTAATAATTCTAAAAAAAAAAACCCCAAAACAGAGTTTAATCAAGTTTAAGCTGTAATTACACCCAAACTATCACAGCTAATTAAAACTGTTCCCAAAGTGAAGCCAGGGCTGCAGCTGCTGGGAGCAGAGTAACATTAAATGCCACCAGCTGTGGCCCATTATGGGCCCTCCCAGTAGTCAGGGAAAGAAAAGGAGTAATTAGAGGAGTTTGGTAAAATGTAACTGGTATTGCATGGCTGGGTTTTGCCTTCTGCAATAATATATAAGGTATCATCTTACATTGGAGCAGAATATACTGATTAGTTTCCCCTTGTTTACTTTTCAATGGTGTGTTTGGACTGTGTTCTTTAATAACTTTAATCAGTGGTTAAAGCTTGTAGGAATGAGAATCCCCTGCTAGAGGAATTGTAAACATTTTATTGAGCTTGCAAATGTTGTTCCTGAAAGTTACCCAGAAATAAATGCCAGTTCTAGCCTCGTAAGTAAGCAGTAGGTTTGGCTGTGTAACTTCTTAATTTCTCTTTTTTAATTTGTTTCTGTAATTCTCACCTTCTGCGGTGAGAGCTGTATTCAGTATTAAAGGGCCTGTGTGTGAGCACTGCAGCCAGACGACCATGTTAACAGGGTGAATTGAAGATTTTGCTCCAATTGCATGATGATGTTTATTTCTGTGACTGTGGCTATAAAGTTCTGAACAGGCTGAATTTCTATGCGGAAAATGGTACTTGGACCTTTTTGGGTTTTCAGGGCCAAATCTCTGATTGGTTAGGGGTCTGCAGGTTGGTAATGCAAGCAGAAGTCCTGGTTGGAACTTCTACTTCTACCCTCAATTTCCCATTACTGCCCTCAACTTCAGAGCACTGAAGTGCAGCCTCCCTCTAGCTCTTAAAAAAAAGAAAAAAAGCTTCTCTATCTGCACTTTACCAAGTTTTCCAAGTCCAAATACTGATTTTTTGGTGAATGCCATATGAAACTGTAAGGTATACATTGTAGTGGCTTTCAAACTCAGCTCTGCATTGAAATCTGTCAACAAAATCACAGTTCACTCCTCGTTTTATGGTTACAATGGTCACTGGGATGTTTTAGCTGTTGTTGGGAGAGTGGATCTTTGTCACCAGCTGTGTTTTGAGTTTGAATCTTAGGAATAAAGTAAAGTTTTTTTTTATTATGAATGTGTTGATGGTAGAGGATCACGCTGGAGGTTTTCATGCAGAAGTTTGATGCTAGTTGAACATTTTTCTTGAGATTTTCATGCAGGAGTTTGTTGGTTGTGTGGTCTTATTATAAAAGGAACAATGAGTTTTATGGTACTGGATGGAAAGAAGGATGCAAATTTAGTGTGAATTTATGAAAACCAGATGCTTTGTAAGGTGCAGCATTGAGGGCAACATTGAGGTTAGGTGTGCAGTGAAACTAGTGTGGAAGGCTAATGCAAAGTGGGCCAAGGAGGACTATGCCTAACTGATATGTTTCCTAGCATCTCAACTAGTTATAAGCTTGAAACTCAAAAAATTGAAGGCAATGTGAAATAACTGTAGAAAAATCTGGTCTTGATCAGCAGCTTCTAATAAACAATAGCAAATTCTTTTTTCTACCCAGTGAAAACTTGAGTAAAAGTGGATCAACAGGGAAAGATAATATTGGCATTGGTTAACTGCTGTGAGGATTTATTATGCGAAATGGTGGGCACCAACTTCTCTGACATGGCTGGTATTTTACCACCACAATTGCCACTAAATGGTGCTCCAGGGGATGCAGTTTAGGCTTTTTAAGGCTCTTGTTACTCTGGTGGGTTTCAGATCAGTGTCTAAAGGAACTAAATAAACGCTAGGAGCTCCTATTATAATCATAGCGTAATTTATAGTTGTTTTCTATTTAGTTTTGAAGTGGTCCGTCCTAATCATATGATAAACCCAGTGACAGCACTGTGGTAAAATATATCTGTTTGTTGGAAAAAGTAAGGTTGTGGCTAAACAGCCATGTCAAAATTAACTTCAGATAATAAATACCTTTGGTAAAATTAGACAACTTCCCTCTGTGTTCACAATTATGTCTGTAAAGGAGAAAAAGAAGGTCAAAATTCAGAGCAGAGTGGGAAATGGCAATGTGAGGAAGTTAAGAATGCCTTATCCGTTTCGTGGGAAGGCACTGACACCAGGCACTGAGAACTTGATTTTTATCTGTTTCATACAAAGTTTTAGTTATAACATTCATCATTTAGTGACAATGAGAGGACAACACATGGTGTCTAGTTTTGTCCAGCAGCACCTTCTTCACTTTTCTCAGGATGTCAAATGTCTCTGTTAATGGCATTCTTCATATCACAAGTTACAAGCTGAATAATTTTCATATGAGCCAAGTAAAAGGCATTTCTGTTAATATACTTGCTTTCTATCATTTTGATTAGCATTGCCACTTGCTGACATTCTTGCTATCCTTAGAATAGTGGGATTGAGTTTTCCAGTATATTTTCTAATTCATGCTGTGCCTAACTTGTGTATGGTCTTGGTTTTTTAAGTAATTCAAGATGGCAATAATGAGAGCATTCAGAATCTTAGGTACACAGAAAGATGCAAGTTTCATGTTTCACAATGCCCAGAAACATTAATGGATCCTGCCCACTCAAAATTTGTCAGCAGGATACATAGGATACAGGTGCAAACCTCATGAAGTTCAACTAGGGGAAGTGCAAGGTCCTGCACCTGGTTCACAGCAATCCCAGGCACAAATACAGGTTGGGCAGAGAACAGATTGAGAGCAGCCCTGAGGAGAAGGATTTGGGGGTGTTAGTGGATGAGAAGCTCAACATGACCCAACAGTATGCACTTGCCAACTGTTCCTCAGCTGCAGGCCAACTGGATCCTCAGCTGCATCAAAAGTGTGGCCAGCCAGTCAAGAGAAGTGATTCTACCCCTCTACTCCACCTGAAGTACAGTGTCCAGCTCTGGAGTCCTCAGCACAGGAAGGAGATGGATCTGTTGGAACAGGTCCAGCAGAGGGCCACAAAGATGATGAGAGGGCTGGAACACCTCTTGTGTCAGGACAGGATGAGAGAGAGTTGTTCAGACTGGAGAAGAGAAGGCTCTGGGGAGACCTTATATATCCCTTTGCAGTAATTAAAGGGGGCCTACAGGAGAGATGGGGAGGTATTCTTTGTCAGGACATGGAGCAATAGGATGAGGGGTAATGGATTTAAACTGAAAGAGGGGATATTTAGATTAGATATTAGGAAGAAATAGGAACAGGTTGCCCACAGAAGCTGTAGATGCCCTGTCCCTGAAAGTGTTCAAGGCCAGGCTGGCTGGGGCTTTGAACAACCTGGTCTAGAAGGAGGTGTCCCTGCCCATGGCAGGAGGGTTGGAACTCGACAATCTTTAATGTCTCTTCTAACTCAAACTATTCTATGATTCTATAATAGAAAGGCAACTTTTGAAACAAGTTGAGTAATGTAGTGGTAAAGAATGCATATAAACTATTTATTCTGTATTGTAATTTCTTCAGAGGAGAAATAAATGCATAAAATAGAAGTGCATCATACTTTCCAAAGGCTTATGGGATGCTGTTTATCTTGCTTTGTTTAATCGTATTTTGAAAGATCTAACTTGTGTAGTGTCTCCCTTACTCAAAGGGGTTTTAAAAAGAGGTTGATCTTTGTGGCTGTAACATGTCAGGTTGATGAGAGAGCATTTGTTAAGAAAACAAATCTACTTTTAAGAATACAGATTAAAAGATATGCTAAGTATGCATTCCCAAATGACCTCATTAAAAGTTTTGCCCTTTAGATACGAGGGGAGGACTGTGGGTTACACTACAAATTAAAGGCTCTAGTTTGAAAGCAAATTTATCTTTTTTTCCTGAACTTTCAAGGAGAATGCCTAGCTTTGTGTTTCCTTTTACACATCTGAATGACTGCCTGTTCCTACATGTATGATTCATTCTCTGGAGAAGATGTCAGAGTAGTATTATTTGGCTAATTCAACAGGAGTATGGCCCGATCATCTCAATTCAGTCATACAAATGGTAGTGTTTCACTGGGTAGACAGACCTCTGCATGAGACTTGCAGTGCTTGAAAGAGGTAGGGAGCGGACTTCTAAGACTCAAGTTGAACACTCCCCAACCTCTTGGCCCTGCTGGCACTCTGCTAGGAGCAATGCTCCAGGGAGGTTTTCCATCTCTTTGCTGTTCGTCATGGGGAAAAAAAGTCACAATAGGGGTTTGTTGAGCATACTAAGGAGGAATTTTTGGTGTCTTAAATAAATTTATTCGATAACAGAGCTCTTTCCTGACAAGCATTGTAACAATACTGATACATTACTGGTGGAGACAGAGTGAACCACAAAATACACCTTCTGAAGTGAATTAAGAGTCCAGTAGCATGGATCAGTGCTTCAGAGCAACACTACAAAAATGTAGTTAGGTGCCTTTTTCAGTTTGAGCTTTGAGTTATAATATTTTTTTCTTGCTGTTACATCCACATTGGAAATTAATTAACTTTTTTTTTTTTTTTTTAATTTGACTTTTTTGGTTTCACCACAAGAGCAGGAGAGCAGGAATTGACTACTGGAAGCTAAGGATTTTTGAGCAGCCCCATGGGTTGGGAAATTCCAAACCCAGAAAACTTCTCATTCTTGATTCCCTTAATTCTTTCAAAAGTAATGCACATATGTTCCCACTGGCAGCTTGTAAACAGTGCAGAAACCCCACTCCTGAGTACCCAAATAGAATGACCTTAGAAAATTGGAGACACCTTTCCGCACAGACTCCTTTTTTTCTTCCAACATGTTCTACTAGGTAGGCTTGGGGAAGCTATCTGAAACCGCAGTTCTGACCTCTCTTATGCATAATTATCCTCTTGCTTAGATTAGTAAGACTTTTTAGGTGATGGTGTCCAAACAGAGAAGCAGGAACCAGCCTTGCAGGCACAAGAGAAGATTTAGGATGATTTTGGCTTGCTTACTTTTGGGAAGAGGGGGTGCATAAGGGACTAAATACTGGCACTTAGTTTATCTTCCAAGGGAGTGGAACCTGCAAAAAACTAAGTGCCATCCCATATTTTCACTTTTTCTCATTCTTAGGCACTTAAGACTGTAGCAGCTAATGGAGTTATTACCACAGCTGAGCAGATGCAGAATTACAGCACAGAAACCTAACAAGGAAATAAACTTTTGGCTGACCAGGACAGTAGGGATTTATGTGAATTACATTCTGGAAGAAGATGCCACTTGCTTGTTGTATAACACTTCCATCAGAAGTAGTACAGTTCTGCAAATGTGGTTGCAGCATCTGCTTTGAAGCTCCTGGTGCCTGTGATGTGCAGCCTGTGGATCACTGGTGGGATAAACTACAACTGCTTTGCCTACTCTGTTGGAGCAATCCTACTCGGAGCCCTTAATCTGCAGTTACTGGACACCGGGAGAAGGCTTTCCTAGGGGTGGCATGTTCAGTCATACCAGTGAGTATTTTCAATATTCAGTAATATTCTGTATACTGCACCACATTGTGTAGTGTCCAAATAACCTTGTGCAGAGCTTCACCGTCTCAAAACCTGACCTAGCAGGTGATGGGTTAGGAATTTACCAGCTGTTTACAATGAGCTAATCCTTTGTAAAACTTTCTCTGATGGTTTTTGGGAACTCTACCAATGTCAGAAATGAATAGAAATGTAGAATAATTGAGGTTTGAAGGAACCATTGGGAGTCATGTTGATGGCCCACAAGTTGGAGACCAAGGTGACAAAGTCCCTGCCACTGTAAGTGAGGACAAGGTATGTGATCAGCTGAGGAACCTGAGGATACACAAGTCCATGGGACCTGACGAAATACATCCCAGAGTCCTGAAGGAACCGGCTGATATAGTTGCCAAGCCACTTTCCATGATACTTGAAAAGTCGTGGCAGTCAGGTGAAGTCCCTGTGGATTGGAAGAAAGGAAACATCACACCCATTTTTAAAAAGGGTAGAAGGGAGGACCCTGGGAACTACCGACATGTCAGCCTCACCTCCGTGCCTGGGAAGATCATGGAACAGATACTTCTAGATGCCATGCTTGGGCACATGAAGGACAGGGAGGTGATCCAGGACAGCCAGCATGGCTTTACTAGGGGCAGGGCCTGCCTGACTAACGTAGTGATCTATGATAGGGTAACTATGTTGGTAGGTAAGGGAAGACTTATGAATGGGATCTATCTGGACCTCTGTAAGGCTTTTGACATGGTCCCGCACAACATCCTGCTTGCCAAATTGGAGGGTTACGGATTTGATGGGTGGACTGTTCAGCGGAAAAGGAACTGGCTGGATGGTTGCATCCCGAGGGTGGTACTCAATGGCTTGGGGTCCAGATGGAGAGCAGTGACAAGTGGTGTCCCTCAAGGGTCCATGCTGGGACCAGTACTGTTTAAAATTTTTATCAATGATATAGAGGGATTGAGTCCACCATCAGCAAGTTTGCAGCTGACACCAAGTTGTGTGGTGTTGTCAATACACCAGAGGGATGGGATGCTATCCAGAGGGACCTGAACAGGCTGGAAAGGTGGGCCCAGGTGAACTTCATGACGCTTTACAAGAGCAAGTGCAGGGTTCTGCACTTGGGCCAGAACAAGCCTCACTATCAATACAGACTAGGAGATGAGGTATTAGAAAGCAGCCTGTGGAAAGGGACTTGGTGGTGCTGATGGATGAGAAGCTGGACATGAGCAAGCAGTGTGCACTTGCAGCCCAGAAGGCCAATCACATCCTGGGCTGCATCAAAAGATGCATTGCCAGCAGATCCAGAGAGGGGATTCTGCCACTTTGCTCTGGTGAGACCTCACCTGGAGTATTGTGTGCAGGTCTGGAGCATTCAAGATAGGAAGGACATGGACCTGATGGAGTGGGTCTAGAGGAGGGCCACGAAAATGATAAGGGGGTTGGAGCACCATTGCTGTGAGGACAGGCTGAGGGAGCTTGTTCAGCCTGGAGAAGAGGAGGCCCTGGGGAGACCTCATAGCAGCCTTCCAGTACCTGAAGGGGGCCTACAGGAAGGCTGGGGGAGGGTCTGTTTACAAAGGCCTGCAGTGACAGGATGAGAGGCAATGGCTTCAAGCTGGAGAGGAGCAGATTTAGATTGGATATTAGGAGTAGGTTCTTTACTCTGAGGGTGGTGGACCATTGGAACAGGTTGCCCAGGGAGGTGGTTGAGGCTTCTTCTCCGGAGATATTCAGGGTGAGTCTTGACGAGGCCCTGGGCAACCTGGACTAATTGGGGGTGTCCCTGCTGACTGCGGGGAGGTCAGACTAGATGACCCTAGAGGTCCATTCCAGCCTGGACCATTCTATGATTCATCTACGTCGGGTTAGACCATGCTGCTTAAGAGCTCATCTACTGGAGTTTTGAACATCTCCAAGGATGGAAATTCTGCTATCTGTTCCAGTGTTTGATAACCCTGATGGTGAAAATAATTTTCCTTAAAGCTGTTGTATGTGTTATTATCTGTGTTCTTCTAAGGCCTGCCAAAGGTTAATGCGGCAGTTTAACTGGGTTTGTAACAAACACTGAAGGTAAAATACATTTGTGAATGTCTTTGTTAAGAAGTTAAGTTGAAAGAAATACTTTCTTTGAGAGTCACATAGAAATAGTTTTTCTTGTGTTTCTGGTGTTACTCGTAAACCTTGAAGCCCCCCTTGCTATGAAATAAGCAAAGCAAACATAAAAATGGATTGATCTTCTAAAGCAGGGGGATGATGGATTCCACCATTATGATTCCATGTAAGTGATTACCTTCAATACCACTAGAGCAGTAAAAGAAGCATGTGTGTTTCTCCTTCTGCCTTATCTTAAAATACAGCCTGAGATAAGGGTGCGATGGCTCAAGGGCCAGGGTAGTTAATGGAGCTTTATTGTATGTTTCCCTTAGCACTGAGAAATAACATGCAGCAAGAGGAGTTTGACACTGCACAGTTGCTGAAGATACACAGCTTTCTTTATTTATCCAGGCAAGAAAGTGACATTTTTTGATATGATCATTGTTTGGAATTCCAGTCATTAAAGTAGAGATAGAAGATACAAAGGGCTCACTAATACTTTTAAGATAACTTAAATTACAACACAATTGTGCAGGCAAATAACAGGAACTAAAGAGGAAGGGGGAGGGGACAAAAAGTATTTGCAATCTTAGACTTCCCTTCAGCATTTCCCAGATGAATTCTGTATCAGCCTGCTGGAACAGCTTCACCCTCAAAGCAGGATACAGATATATGAATAAACAGAAATGTACTCAGCACAAGCTATTCAGAAGTTTGCCTGAAATATTTACTTCTAAAAATGTAGTGTTAAGGTTACAAATTTCCTTTACTTGTTTACCTGTAGCTACAACCACAATTTTGGGTATGAATGAAGAGATATGAATAAATAGAGCTATGAATACATCACAATATTTAATGAATAAGTTTGTAGTAGCCTTAAACGTGATTATTTCCTGTACCTCCACAAACCCGATTCTCTTAAGTACTCTGCACGGGTGTGCTGGTTCTCCAAACTTCCTTATTTATGATTTTCCTAAATGTGGGAAAACAGACCTTCACTTCCTGCCTACTATTAAAGTTGAAGTGCTACAGCTTTACAGCTATTTCATCTTCTTCCGAGATGCCCCTTCAGTCGTTGTAGCGGTCTGTGGATGCCTTTTCCCGATATTATTCTCACAACCCCGGAAATGTCCCTGCTTTCCTCTGCAAGCTTGTGCTTTCCTGTTGCCCAAAGAGATGATGTAGGGAAACTTCCAGCCCTGCCAGAGTTTATCTATAGCTAACAGTTGCTGTGTTTGTGGGTATAAATGGTAACTTTCTTGTTGGTTCTAGTGCAAGGTTGTTTCCTTAACTTGAAATAGAGATACTTACTCTATATTAATTGAAATATTGGAAAATGTTGGGGGTTGTGTTTTTTTTGGTTTCTTTTAAAGATCTTTTTAGTCCAGTAAAATTTTTGAAAACTTCCATTTACTCTTAACCCTTCCCTCTTTGTTCTAATACTCAAACACTACTTGTCTTTTAGTCCTTGACATTATTGTTGGTTCTTGGGACTGTATTTTCTCCAGCCTTTCAATTCAACAGAACTGGATCCATTACCCAAAACAAGAGTAGCAGGTTACTTGCTGACAAGTTGCAGGGCTTAAATGGGGAACTTCCAGAGAAAGAATATATATTTTTTTAATCTAGTAAGAGCACATATATAACTGCAACCTGTAATCTACCAGATTGAATGCACAAGCCTAAAAAGTCTCTAAGGAGTCCATGAATTTTTGGATGTTTGCATGATTCATGGTCAGTTGTGCAGACTCATGAGGTGACAATGAGACACACTGCATGCCTTTGTCTTGGCTTCTGTACTACTTGCTTGTAAAAAAATCTCACTTGCTTTCTCTCATGGAGCTAGGGACAGGGAGTGAGAACAGCACTAGTTGAAAGGGACATGACATTGGCATTAGCTCAGGGTGGGGTTCATTGATGTCAGCCTGTAGAAAGGGTGCAGAGCTTGAAGGATGGGGGATGATGCAAAGGGGGACTGAAATGAGTAGGAGACATGGAGATGGCAGGTTCTATCATCAAGTGATGTCCACAGCCTGATTGGGATCCCTGCACATCTCTGGCTTAACATATAGCCACAGTTCTCACTGCTGGAATGTGTCTATCTCTCAACCAACCACTCTGAAAGATTTTCTTACTCCTCTATCCATGTAACTGTTCCACTTCATCTGCACAAAGGCAGTTTGAGGCTGTTAGGTGCATTAAGCTCCATGGGGAGGGGAAAGAATTAGCTGAACTGCTGACCTGAACAGAGTTGCTTTCCTTTCCTTCAAGTGCTTTGTGATCTCTGTTCCTTGGGAACTGGAAGCTGGCTGGCAGTGACAGCAGCCCTAGGGACAAGGAGCATCAAACTACGGGCCAGCCTCTGCCTTTTTCCTGCTCTTTCGCTATTGAAGTTGGAAGGAGTAATTCAAAGTGTCATCATGCATCAACAGCACTGGGGACCCCAAAGGGTGGATGTACATCTCTTCTTGATGTGACTCTCTTGGTTTAATTCCTGCACGGTGAAGAATGTCAGGAACTGGAACTGAGGGAGATGCAACTCACAGCTGTGCATCACCCTCATGTGAGCATCATCCCATGGGGGAGCTGCGAGCTCCATCTCCTGCAGTATTTCACCACTTACCAGGCAAGATTTACACAATTGCACAAAAGGGAATCACTAGTCATCTTCCTTCCCTCCATCCCTTTCACACATCTCGACTGTCATTGCCAGCTTGGGTGCTCACAGCCACTTCATGAGTAATGGCTGCCATCGTTACTGTTAAATAACTTGATTTTTTTGTTGTTTTTCATTCCTTTAAATGTGACTTTACAAAAGACTTCTCAGAACTCCTTAACACTTCTCAAAGCCTCGCCAGAACTAAAAAAGTAAGCTTTGGGAAGTGTTTTCTCCTCCCTAGTACTGCTAGCATTTCTGCCCGCTATAGTCTCTGCCCCCCTCCTCCTGCCCCAGATTACTGCGTTTTAGGAAATATCAGACTCCTTTTAGAGGACAGGACAACAAGTTTCATTTGACCTGTGAACCTAAATGAGAAAATGCAGGACAGGTCAGGAAGCTTCCCTGGGTGCTTCTTAAATTTTCTAATTATGGCTTAGCCCATACAAGCATCGCAGCTAGAGTACAAAATCTTTGAGGGTTAAGAGCCGATGGTGGGAGATTAACTGTCTCTACTTGGAACAAGTGTATTATTAGCTATGGTTCAGATCCTGCAGATTTAATAATGCAGTTAATGTCATGAAGATGATCCCCACATCAGTTCTGCAAGAAAGACTCACTAGTAGTTCTCTCACTTTACTGTTGAATGCTGTGAGGAGGAGGTGGGGACGGAGGTTTATAGAGAGGAGGAGTGGAAGATTGGGCTCCACCAGCTGTCACTGCACAATGCTGAGCCTGAGGTAAAGCTTGGAGGGAAGCTCTGGGCACCAACCAGAATAATATGTGTATGAGTCCAATGGCAAGAGGGACGGGGTGACATTGGCGGTTTCTTTGGCCAGAGCATGATCCTGCCCTCCCCAGGCAGCTGCAGTGCCAAGGAACATGGAAGAGCCATAGCATGGAGAGGACTGGCATCTCTTTGACACATGTAAGGGCTGCACCTGTGTTGATGTGGCAGTGCAATGGGAGAACCTCTACAGGGAGAGGCAATGGGTGCTGAGGACCTGGCCTCGTATTGTATGTGTTTTCTGGGCTTTACTCTTGGCTACCTCTGCTCCTGCAGCCAAAGCTCATCTTGATGACAGGAGCAGACTAACCAGTTTAGTTTCATCTCAGAGCAGTTTGGTCTGGGTGCCTCAAGGCTGCTCTGCAATATGAAGTGCAGGAGTTGGGGACAACCAGAGAGTTCGCTATAAAAGTGAGACTAAGAGATGATTGCTCTATGAACACCTCTTGGCATTGCTGCTGTCTCCTCTAGGTTTTTTAGCCTTGGGTGCTGAGCTTCCTCACTCTTCAAGCTGTCGCTGTGTGCTACTGTTTTCTAAATCACCAATGGAGAAAACATGTTTACGTGGGTTTAATCCATGCATGTGGAGGATGAAGCAAACCTCTTGCACTCACTATATGAAGGACTACAGTTTACAAAGTTTTGTGGCTTTGTTCTTAATGTTCTTCTCTGAAACCAATGCTCCCTTGTTTCCCCTTGCTCCCCAGCAGGCATTTTCACCACTTAGATATTACTGGAATGCATTTTCTAGAGGAGTCCCAAATGCAAAGCTAGTCCAGCAGGTCAAAGGCTGGTTTCAGACAATCCCTGATCTTACTAGCACCAACATGAAAAAACCACAAGGTAAATTCACATTCTTGATTACATTTGCTCTTTAAGTATCTAAGTGTAGGTGTGGGAGAGATGCAGAGAACATTGCTATGAGTCAGTAGGAACATTTTTCATACAGAATAAGAGTGAAGATGATGATACTTGTAAAAAGAAAATGGTGAGCTTTTTCTTACTGTTGCTCTATATGTTTCACGTTATCACGGGTCTCTGCAGATTTTAGTCTCCAGTGTGCTTACTGATGTGATGTGCTTTGGATGCCCTTTTCATTCTATACACTTCACCCTTTTTATGTGGTTCTTCCCCTTCTTCCTGTGGTTTGAGGATGTCTTCTTCTCCAGCACGCTGCCTGGCCAGCTGACCTCCACCAGGCAGAACCAGAGTGGTTTAGGACAAATGGAAATTTACCTCAGCTGTTGTTGCACTTGTCAGTGCTATTTAAATACTTTAAGCTAATAGCTTTACTATTCAGAACAGCATGCTCTGCTGGTGGTATTTTGGGACCCAGGAAATTAGAAATTAACTGACTTCAGTATGTTACCTTCTCTTGCTCTCACCCTTCAGCTCTTGGCTAAGGGGGGACACTTGCAACTGTATTGGAATTTTTTCCAAACAGTTGAATCACTAAGATTTTTTGTCTTGCAACATTTCAATAAATTGGCTTCCTGATTTTTATTCCTAGTATATTATTTATGCAACTGTAAGAAAACAATTAAAATACTGTCACTGCTCAGGTGCACTTTGTATGTAAGAAAATGTAATATTAAATATTTAATGTAGATATTTAAAAAACAAATTCCTGTTCATATAGCGCCATCTGCCACCACTCCTTTGTAGCTGCACATGACAGTGATGCATTTTAATTTTAGGAAAATAACTCTGGGCAGCACTTAAATTACTTCTTTAGGGGAAGAAGGAAAACAAAACAAAACAAAACAAAACAAAACAAACTACCAAAAAAAAGGTTTCATAGCTCTAATTTTGCAGGGTGTTTGGTAATACTGCATCCATCTGTATACACAGAAAGCCAGTGAGTTTGGTGAAGATTATCTCTGCATGTAGAAGGAAACCAGATGCGCTATGGGGGCTCAGCAAAGGAATGGGTGACTTTGTCTTGGTCAGGGAGTGGGAACTCTCCACCTTTCCTTACCAACTGAAGTTTAGAGGTGGATGGAGATAGGAAACATAGTGAGTTGAGCTCCTGACTTCAGTATAGTGCCATCAACCCCTGTATCCACAGAATAAAAAAAGAAAGATGCTCTGGTGTGAGTGCAGCAGATAGATTCCTGCTCCTTATACCTTTTTGACCTACATGTTTAGTCCCAGCCTCAGCTTTGCTCTTATTTTTCTGAATTTTTATCCCAGTTAACTGCTAGGATCTGCGCACAGATCTGATGTTTCCAGGGGAGGTGGCCTTGTGTGTGAGCACAGCATGTATGGTTCACAGCACAAGGCTTGCCTGCTGGGGATGTGCCTCCTGCGTTTCAGGTGGCTCAGACTAATTCCTAATGACTTTCCAGAGGCATTTTCCAAGCAGCTACCTGGGAAGCTTGTACTCTGCCAGGTGTCCATTGTTGCATGCTTAGTAAATGATTGGTATAGAGAAGTCATGGGTGAAATATTAACTCTCTGGTATTAATAATTTGGTGAATACAACTACTAATGCCAAATACTTATATCCCATGGTGCTACTGCTTGAGCAGTTTGAGTAAATCCTCTGCAACATAAAAATATATTAATGGTTCTTTCCAAAGTCCTCAAATAAAGTTTGCCTACTTCATCATTAGCTGCCAGAAGCCACGTGAAATCACAGTGGGATTGGCCTGAACTCAAAACTCAAATCAAAACTGGTGATTTTATCTTTTTATTTTCAATAAACTTAAAGAGGCAAAGAATCAGATGAATCTAAGCAAAATGAAACAGTGGGCTGAACCCCCCATTCACAAGAAAGGCAATGTGTGGGCTGCAGAAGCTGCTTGAGGGTGACCCTGTATTGAGGGCACAACTTCAGTCATGTCTGTGTGCTTGCATCTTGGTGAGACCCTAACATCACTGAGGGCATTTTCTGCTCTTCTCTTGTAGTGAAGCCCCAGGTATGTGAGAGCAGGGCATCTCTGCTGTGGGGCAGGATGTGGGGCTCAACACAGAGCATGCCTGGAAGAACTGCACCCCACACATTTTATCCCTCCAGAGACTTTCATGCCATAAGCTTTGCCAGTGACAAAGTTGGTAAGTCTGGCATTAAGAACTTTATTTGATTATTTCAGTAATTTTGGAAGTCTGGGAGAGAAAAGAAGCATTGATATTTGCTTAATAGTGATTTGTGTATCAAAAACTGTGCGTGTTTGTATGTGTGTGCACACAGGCTGGGAAGCAGGGAGACTATTCCATGCTGTTACCTGATGGTGGTTGTGTTGCTTAACCCATTTCCATGCAGCAAAAGAAAATCAGAACAGGATGGAGAAGCAGCAGGGTTTTTTAGTCTTATTGCAGCATCCCCCCGGCAGATCTGGATGCACTGAATGAAGATAGTCTCTTGCATCATCTTTAGAGCTCATTCCCTCTATTTGAGTGTTGGGGAAGCGCGAGAGGACACATGAGCTGCCTGATGCAGCTCCTCCATGGAGCCAGCTCCAGAGGTGAGGAACCTGCCTCAGAAGGATCACTCTGTTACTGCATCGCTCTGCTGCACAAAGCCAAACCGTTTCTTTCCTCATGTTTCTTCTCATCCTTTCTCCCACTTCAGTGGAGAACCATCCCCTTGCCGTTAGGAGATGGGCAGCCTGAGGCAAAGCTGCCTGCTTTGAAGCATAGAGATATCCAAATTGCTGGGAAAAGTCCTCTCTGGCAGAGGCAAAAACAGTCCCAGGTGTGAGCAGCAGAGAGTCGTGTTGTGAGAAATGGCAGCAAAGCTTTTGAAACATCCATATGAGGCAGGTGCTAAATATGTCACATATCTTCTGTCTGAGCAATGCTTTGAAGCACATGCTGACTTTAAGCAGGTTAATGATGTGCCCCCTGATGTGCATGGCAGAATAGAAATACACTTCCTTGCATAAATGTAGTTAAGTCTGTCCTTGATTGCTTCTCTCAGCAAGTCCTTTATATATCACTGGAAGGTTCACAGATAGCATGATGTCATTGGCAAACAAGAACCAGTACCAATAAATGGCTTATAAATCAATAATAATGACAGTTATTCTCAGTAGTGAATAAATAATGTGGGCTTTTCTACCACATTCTCCCTTTTCTCCTATACAGCTGATTGCAACATTAAATGTAACAAGGGATATTTAGCTTTGCTGGTGAGGGATGGTCCTGAGGGATGGGTGAAGGCTCCTGCAGTGATTTGGGCACTAGCTGTGGTCCTGCCCATCAGCAGAGGCCAGCATTGAGCTCTGTGCTGCCCAGCCACCGGCTTGCAGCCACTCACAGCTTTCAGGCTCCCTTCCCAGACCAGTAGAAGAGGCTATGATTTTTTTCTCTATGGAAAAGAGCTTTTGAACATTCACTAACAGAATTATTATCCAGGCATCCATAGTTTAAAAGAGTAAAATAAATACACACATCACAAAAAGTGTACTGTTCTGAGCTTAATGAAGACGTCTTTTCCCCTCGCCCTCCACTCAAAATAAAAAAGTAAGCGCTATGCAGTTTAAATTATGTATGCCCTTATTACAGAATAATCAGTGCTAAGTACATATGCATACATAAAGCATAATAAATTATGTATTTTCCCTTAATATTTCGTGAATAAGAGGCATGACATGTATTGATTTCATTTAGACCCAAGTTCAAGAAAGCATTTAAATATATTTCTATTTTTAAATCCATGAATCATCATAATGGGACTGTTCAGATGCTTCCAGTTAGATATATACTTAACAACCTTGCTGAATTTGAGCCATAATAATAATCAGGTTAATATTTTGAACCTGTGCCCACAAAAGCCAAGGGGAACCATCTCATCAATTTTACTAGGCTCTTGGAGTAGGATACATTTTTTAATATATGTATATGTGTGTGTGCATATATATATTTAATGAAGGAAAATTCAAGGTAGAGCCCCACTGAGAAATCAGAGTCTGTCTGAGCCTGGAGTCACCTCATCTCATTATGGATTTCAGTAGCAATCTGAGAAATGAAAGCAAGCTATCTCAAAATGCCACCAGCAGCTGATTAGTCATTCTTCTCGTGCCCAGGGCACACCACACTTGAGGCTGGACACTCTACCTGCCCTCATGAATAAGGCAGCATCCTTTGGGTAACAGGAATTCATTTTTACCTATCAAAATTAATTTTTTTTTTTTTGCCCTGTCCTGAAAGGTATGGGGAAAATAAGTTTTTATAGGACAAAATGTTCAAAAGCACTTCCATGAACCATAGAATCATAGAATATTTTTGGTTGGAAGGGGCCTTTAAAGGTCATCTAGTCCAACGCCCCTGCAGTAAGCAGGGACATCTTTAACTAGATCAGATTTCTGTGAGCCTCCTCATGCCTGACCTTGAATGTCTGCAGGGATCACCTTTCCAGGGAACCTGTTCCAGTGTCTCACCCTTCTCATTATAAAAAGTTTCTTCCTAATGTCTAATCTAAACCTACCCTGCTCTAGTTTAAAAGCAGTGCCCCTTGTACTGTCACAAAAAGTCCTTCCTCATCTCTCTTGTAGGCCCCCTTTAGGTACTGGAAGGGCATTATAAGGTCTCCCCAGAGATTCCTCTTTTCTGGGCTGAACAATTCCAACCTTCTCAGCCTGTCCTGACAGGAGAGATGCTCCAGCCCTCTCATCATCTTCATGGCCCTCTGCTGGACCTGTTCCAACAGATCCATCTCCTTCCTGTGCTGAGGACTCCAGAGCTGGACACAGTACTCCAGGTGATGAGAGCAGAGCAGAGGGGCAGAATCATCTCTCTTGCCCTGCTGCAAGGTAAAACACTTCTTTTGATGCAGCCCAGGATGCTCTTGGCTTTCTGGGCTGCAAGTGTGCATTGTTGGCTCATGTCCAGCTTTTCATTTACTGGGACCCCAAGTCCTTTTCTGCAGGGCTGCTCTCTATCACATCCTCCCCCAGCCTGTATTGATAATGAGAATTGTCCTGATCCAGGTGCAGGACCTTGTACTTGGCCTTGCTGAAATTCACAGGTTCATACAGGCCCACCTCTCTAGCTTGTCCAAGTGATGACATAGGGACTTAATTCTCACTGACAGCCTAGGTGTCTTGGAGTTTGACAAAGCAGAGGGGATGGCTTAGCTCAGACCAGCTGCTAAGACTAAGGCTTCCAGCTGTTCCCCTGTGCAGCTGTGCAAGGTGCTGGTGAATGAGCTCAATCACTGTAACAGTTTACATTTTGGGTATTTTTCTTATCCTGAACATGCAGGTTTAAACTACGTGCTTTGTATTAAGACAAGTGTTGAGATACATTTATGTCTTTAGTGGAGAGGTCAGAAAAGATCAATATTTCTGACTGAGAAAGCAGTTGCATTAAACCAGTCCTTTAATTTTGCCCTGATTGTAACACTAAGGAAGCTGTGTTTTCTAGAGTGAATCTGCCATACAAAGATTAACACACGCTTTTTTTCCTTGTTTTTGTAGAAAAAATCAGATCACAACACCTGTGATTCTCCATTGAGTCTTGTATTTCCCCCCCAGGGCAAGTCCCTCTGGAGGACATTTCACTCTGGAGAACATGGCTGCAGTAGTATCACGTACAGGGAAATGTAAAAGAAAGCCAAGGCTGCAGAAGGCTGCCTCTCTGCACCCAGCCCTCAACGCAGCCAAAGAGGCATCTCAAGCCAGGTGCTGCTTGCAGGGAGGACGTGGCTCTTCCTTCTGTGCTGTGATGCCCACGGTCATTAGTTGGCAAAGGGAAGATTCAGGCATAACCTAAAAGCCCAGTGAACTGATTTCCACTACATAACCTTTTCCTTTCTTGCCCTTTCCCCGCCCCCTCCCTCTACAGGACATAGGCAAAGCTGGTGGTTTTATTTTCAATATCTGTAGCCTACAGTATGGCTGTGTTATTCTCTTTAGCTTTTCATGGGCAACTAATAATAATGGTTCATATTTCCCTCTGAAAACATCCTATGTGAACTTACTCTTACAAAAGTAAATTAAACAGCCTGTGTTTTATTGTTATTACCATTATTTATTAATAGAAAGCTGTACTGGGCCTTTGTTTATTTTTAAAACCCAATGTTCGTAGTTGAGAGTCTGTTGGCTCACATGTTAATATGGATGCAAATTCAGAGCCATTCTGGGTGAAACATCATTGCTAATAGATCTTTAACATTGCTGCGTTTGCTACCACAAGGTATTTTCGCACTGAAGTGAGAAAATCAGTCCAGACCTTATCTACAGTGCTGAAGTTCAGGAGCTGATTGTTTTTTCTGGCTGCTGTATGAATCAAGTTATATTGGGGTAGTTTTCCATGTGTAAGGAAAGAAGTAATTTTCAAATTCCGGCCATCAAATTCTGAACATCATGGGTCCCACAACCTTTGTCTCAAAATTTCTGCCTTTATATTGCTCAGCTATATCTTTTGAGATCCAAAAATAATAAAATAAATTTTAGCTGGATAGGTTATATTAATGTGATTTAAATGATGATATGGCAAAGTTTAACCTATTTCTTCTTCTGTATTCTGTTTATTTCCTCAGAAAACTCAGAGACTGCTATTGCTCACCTCATTTGTAAAGGGAAGAAAGCTTATTTAAGTTTATAAATATTTTTCACCCACCTGGAACAGTTTAGAATTCACTGAGTTGCAAATATTTAGAAGGTCCCCATATCAAACTACAACTTTAATTCACTGGTGCACATGAAAATATTTTGGTTTAGATTTTAAGGATTTCTTTCTTATGTTGATAGCTGTTAAATATCCTGCAGGAGAAAGTCTCAGAAGACATCTATTTGTGGGTACAGTCCTTTTTACATGGGGGAAAATACAAGGGCCTGTAAGCAAGCCCATATTTAACTGTATGATTGTCCTGGTTCCAGGAAGGACAGGGTTAATTCTCCTAGCAGGGCACAGGTATTCCATCCCATGTGAGCCATGCCCAGGGGGTAGTGGGGAGCTGGCCCGGAAGGGGGAGGGGGACAGGAAGTTGGGCGGTGGGGCGACGCACGGTCAGGGACAGTCCCGGGTGCAGTCGGTGAGCAGTCGGCATTGTAATCGTGTTTTCATATTCCCTTTATCCGTGTTACTGTTACTGTTTTGTTGTTCTGTTAAACTGCCTTTGTCTCAGCCCACGAGTTTTGCCTTCTCCTTCTGATTTTGCCCTCCCGTCTGTGGACGGGCTCAAGAGCGAGTGGCTGCCATGTGGTTCTTTGTTGCTGTCTGAGGCCAAACCACAACAATGATCTAGTGGCATAAAAATTTAGTTATAGCTTTAGTTATAGCTTTAATAAAATAAACTTGGAGTCTTATAATTCTAAAGTTAGATCACACCACACCTTATGGCTCTCAGTCACTTTGTGAGATGAGTCAAGAGCCTTTCACATGCCTTTTTATTTCTGCTCTGAGGCTATTAGTTGAAAGGACTTTTTTGAGAAATGGCTAAAGTCGATACATTGTTTAAATCACATTTTTTTTTATTGTCTCCCTTCTAACAAAGGAATTGGCATGGCAGTTTCAGACCAGCAGATAGGCAGTGTAATGCAAAGTCCTGAATGCTTAGGGAAAGAGGACAAGAAGCAGTGAGAACTTATAGCGGGCCCTTGCAGAAGCTGCTTGCTCAGAAATTCCCAGGGATGAGATGTCTGATCCCAGGCTTGCAGCAGCTGCCAAAGGACCAATCCTGTAATGAATATGTCTAGATCTTCTTTGAACCCATGTAGGTTTTTCACCTTTATGGAGTCCTCTGTCAGTGAGTTCTGCAAATCAGCTGCATCTGTCCCCATAAAGATGTCTCCTGCTAGGCAGAGAATAGCCTGAGGGTAATGCCCCTGGTAGAGCCTGTGTAAATCCTGACCGAAAGCAGGGACGGTTGCTCAGTCATTGATGATAGTGTCAGTTTCTAAATTTGGTCTCAAGACTTGAACTTCAGGCATCTATAATGGGTAGCTTTTATGATTTCCACTGCAAGATTTAACTATGAATTTCATGGCTGAGAAGGTATCAGGATCAAGAATTAGTTTCAGTGAGTGCTAAAATACATGATCTTATGGCATCAGGTTGGAAACCTCTCTGGTTTTGCATCTGCTACCAAGTTTCTGTGCTACCCTGACGTGACCACCTTGGCGTCCATCTGAAAAAGAGATAAAAATGTTACTATTGACCTAAAAATGACAGAGCCCCCAGCAGGTCGGTGCAGGCTGCCTGGCACACTTTGATGTCTTTGTCCTCACAGCAGCTCTGGAAGACAAGACAGTGGGTTGGTGACCCCTGCTGACAGCCTGGCATCTTAACTACTGAGCTGCTGTGTCTTTCTGGCCAGCCCTTTCCTAGAGCACAAGTTTTGGTCTGAGGCTTAATTCATAAATTCCTGTAAATGTTTTAAGAAAAGCACAGTGAAGGTGATAGAAGCACATTAACCTGTTGGGCAGCAGCAGCTGGTGTATCTCAGTGCTGCAGTTATATTTGATGGTGCCTGTACTTGGCTTCAGGAGTGCTGCCAAATGGCATTTTATTCCTACCTCAGAGCTCTATGCAGATGAAAAAGAGTTGTTTTCCATGACCTTTTGGCCAAAAAGTGCCTGCAGGTCTTTATACAGCTTGACCAGGCTGTGACCAAGGCCTGGCTTGGAGCAAAAAGCAGCTTTGGGGCTGACGTTATTTGTGATCAGTCAAGGCTTTGCCAAGTGTCTCTGCCAAGAGTGAAAGCAGAAGTGGTGCTTCACCAGTCAACTGCTTCAGGACTACATGATAGAATTTCAGTCTGACCCCCAGGAAGGGGCAGCCTTCTCTTTAATGTTTGTTTATGTTAAGAGGGTTGTTTTTTTTGTTTTTTTTTTTTTTAACTCTTCCTCTTGATGCCTCTTCAGCCTCCATGTCAGGTGTGGCAGTTCTAGGACCAGATGGGCTGGATCAGGATTCTCTCCTATTTTTAGTATTAGGAAAAATTTCCCATCTGTATATTTTTAACCTTGCTGATGCTCTTCTGCTTTTTCTCTTTTTCCAGCAAGGGGAAGGCTATGAATTCCCAGCCCTGCAGATCATTTTTACAGGTTTCTCAGTCACAGTGAGCGTAGACCTGCTGTCATCCCTCACCTGTTGATTCTGATTTCTTTTGGGGTTGATCTGAAGGCAGTAGAGGTTTTGCCAGGATGGCAAACACACCCAGCTTCATAGTATTACCTTCCTCCTGAATTGCTTCCACATACACCATCTGTCATAGGGCAATCCTACTCATCCGTGCACAGGTAGGTTTATTTCTCCCCCTGTGTTACCAGCCCTCCCCTCTGCAGGACCCGTAGTGTTTGTAGGCACACTTGCCTGTTCATTGCCTCGTTTCCCCATCTCTTTTCAGTCTGAATTTCTTTAGCCCAGTATGTGCTAAGAGATGTGGTCAACAGTAAGGATAAGGTGGTGTCAGTAGTCCAGAGCTGGTTGAGAGGACAGGTTTTCTGCAGGATAACTTGCCCTTGCCACATCTTTCAGGCTTCCCAGCTGAGGTTACTGTTGCTTAGCTACAAGGCTTTATAATATGAGCCCGAGGCATAAAGGAGCGGGCACTAAAGCATTTCAAATTGACAAGACCCAAAGGATGTTCATCAATGTGTGTGCAGGAACATTACAGGTCCCAAATGCAGAGGTTTTAGCAACCATGACTGTTGGCTTTTAGCTTACACGGCTCTGGTTGTCACTAGCTTGGCTGGAGTTGGGTTGTTTGCAGACTGGGGTCAGAGACACTGATTTAAGGAATGTGTGTGTTTGGGGGGAAAATACTGAATAAGGGCTCCTTTGAAAGAGGGAAATGAGGTCAGAAAGGAGGTCCTTGAGGGTTCTGAGGAAAAACTCTGATTGCCAGAGTTAAGCCCTGGTTACTGGAGTCAGGTTACATGATGCATTATCAATGTGAGTTGTAGAACCAGCCGTACGCGTTGTGTAAGTATTGATCTGTGTCCACAACAGCGATGACTTTCAGCTTTTCCCTGCCAGTTTGCAT
This sequence comes from Jacana jacana, assembly GCA_013400555.1. Taxonomy (NCBI): domain Eukaryota; kingdom Metazoa; phylum Chordata; class Aves; order Charadriiformes; family Jacanidae; genus Jacana; species Jacana jacana. The sequence goes on along the minus strand of VZTM01024260.1, from coordinate 257,676 downwards.
AAGTGACTTGTTTTATATCTCTACAAACTGTGACTGCATTTTTGCAGTGTCATGAAAAGGAATGCCATCGATTGCCAAGTCCGTGTGTTTTGTTCCCTGGGCAGCTATATGTGAAAGATGTTTTGTTCCCTGGGCAGCTATATGTGAAAGACAACAGCACTGTGCTTCCAGCAACATTAATTAATAGTCTGGAGATGGCTACTCAGCTTGACAGCTGAATTTAAAAGCAGTTCATCTGGATGCAGGAGAAGGTTTCTCTGAACATCCAGCAGAACCTGGTAGGATTCATGCTTCAACTCTGTGATGATTGTGGCCAGGCTTTGTGTGGAAAGGTAGCCTGGAGAAAGCTTTTCTTGAGTTTCAGCTGCCTTTAGTGTGAGTCAGCAACAGGAAAAAAAGAGCCAGCGCCTTGACAGTGCTGGATCATCCATGGCGTTAGGCCACAAGGAGAGGCTGGAATGATTTCCTGCTCAAGGAGCTTCCTTGAAGCAATCGGTTGCATTGGTTCATAGCTGGAAAACAACCAGGTCACAGCCTGCATCTCCAGCATGATGCCAGACCAAGGGGATCTACAAGAAGGGCAAGGATTACAGCTTTGGCTTTATGTTTGTTTTCTGCATCTCCAAAAATTTCTTTTTGGAGAAGGGCAGAGCCCCCAGAGAATGGCAACAAAGATGGTTAGGGGTCTGGAGAGTAAGTCTTATCACAGAATCACAGAATATCAGGGATTGGAAGGGACCTTGAAAGATCATCTAGTCCAATCCCCCTGCTGGAGCAGTATGAAGAGAGGCTGGGAATTGTTCAGCCTGGAGAAAAGGGGGCTGAGGGGAGACCTTCTTGCTCTCTATGACTACCTGAGAGAAGGCTGTAGAAAGATGGGGGTCAGGCTTTTCTCCCAAGTCACAGGCAATAGGACAAGAGAAAATGGCCATCAGTTGTGCCAGGGGAGGTTCAGATTGGGTATCAAGAAAAATTTTTACACTGAAAGGGTTATCAAGCATTGGAACGGGTTGCCCAGAGAAGTGGTTGAGGCACCATCCCTGGAGGTATTCAAAAGTAGGGTTGACATAATGCTTAGTCATGTGGTTTAGTTTCTTGTTCACAGCTATGTAACTTAAGCATCTATGTAAGCAGTGAGGAACAACCATCCCCTGTGAAAGTTTTAGTGCTTTTTGAGCCCCCAATTCAAAAACTAGAAAAGTTCTTCATGAAACACATGGTGATGTGAAAAATCCTTGTAGAGCTCCCTCTAGAACAATAGGGTAAACCCCAAAAATTTGTAATCAAGTGGGACAATCTTGTGCTGTTGCCTAGTAAAATACTGCATTAAAGTATAGGAATTCAGCTCATGGGGATTTGTGATATATATATATATATATACAATTTATGGGGTTGTTCTAACACCAACAAAACAACTCAAAATTTGAAAGTAGCCTGGATCACTGCCCAGGTTTTTACTTGATTCCCTGTGTATTCACTTGCCTGTCACTTCTAAACCTGTTTTGCCTCTCACTTAGCAGTGGCGTTGTGCCTGGGTAAAGGTTTTAAATGTATACTAGCTAAGTATTAGTTTTATAATGCATACTCATTGCTTTGTTCCAGGCTTTCACTCAAAGCAAGTTACTCTTCTGTGTTGCCTATTGATCGTTCCTTTTTGCCTTTTATCCTCGTTGTTGTTGCTTTTTTTCCTTGCTCTTGCAGAAAGTGATGCCAGGCCATTAGGAAACTGAATTATTAAACCTTCATATTGATTTTTCTTGACGATATAGCTGATGTTATCATGTAAGGACCCTTGCCTTGAGCTACGCGGAGGGTGTTTTGGTAAGCACTTGACAGCTCTCCTCGCTCCTTTGCTTCATTACTGTCCCTCTCTTTACTACCCCATCATTTCCAAGAGGAGGAGATTCTGAAAACCGTTATGTGCAGTCATTTCATTTCACTGTCAAGTTCCGTTTGCTAGCAGCCACGCAAATGACGGGATTTTTCTTTCTTTTTGCTCCAGAGGTACACAAACAGATCAGCCCATTTGCTAACAGCCTCAGCGCTGACACCATGGTAACCATGGCAACACACCAGCCTGCGCAAGCATCCGCAGATGCTTCAAGAAATCAGAAATACTGAGTGATGACAAGGAGTCACTTCAGACAATGGATGTTTATAGGTGTCACAACTACCTGAAATACTTCTGTTTCCACCCATCAGCTCTTTGATTATAATGTGCTTCACATTTCTGTTGCAGGGCCTTCGTCAGAATACAAGATTCAAGGCAGAATTAATACCTGTTTTAAATTTTTTTCTTCATTCAAATCACTGGCTGAGTTATCTTATGGGAATGAGCACCCCAAGCTCCACTGTTGACTTTCCTCTTTGAAATGGGTTGGTGTATCTTCAAATGATAAAATCCAAAGTCGTAATTGAAAAAGAAGTAGCCTACGTCACCTCAGCTAACAGATGTAATTGCATGACTGCTAGGCTGCGTGGTGATTTGCCCCATCACTACAGGAACAAGTGCATTCCTCAAGTGACAATAGATTTAAGAAGATCTGATCAACTGTTTTTGGGGAATATTTTTACAGAACTTCATCCACCTGCTGGCATGGCAGAGACTACGCTACTGTGTTTACAGCTGCTAGTCTTCACTGGTCCCGCAGGTTCTCCTGCTCTGTTTTCAGGAGATAACATTCAGGCGCTCAGGCTGCATTTCCAAACCTGGTGGCAGCAAATGTATTAGTTTATTAAACCAGGTGCTTACATGCTAAAACATTTGCAATTCAGATGGGGTAACTGCATGTGGACTACAGATCTGTGCAGCTACATAACTGTGGGCAAATATATGGGCACGTGCTAGCATGAATTTACAGATGGCATGTATGTGCTGTCCCTCAGGACCCCAGCCCTCATCTTTCATGTACAAGGCAGACTGTTAGAGTCACATGCAGATGATGACCCTGGATGAGGAGCAGTTTTATAACACAGTGTAACCAACAGGTAGTCTTCAGGCATTCAGGACCACCTTCTTCATGCCAGGAAAGTATTTCTGTCACACTAAGAGGTGATGGGTTGCTCATCAGTCGGGCTGAGGCCATTCTCAAACCCAGACTGGACTACTGCTTTTGTTGTTTGCACAAAAGCTGAGTATATGAGGCTGAGTTCAAAACTTGATCATGTGAAAGAGCCTAATTACATTGATGCTTAACCTCAAGCTACAGTTTTGATGAGAAAATAGCCCCTCATACTGTCTGCAGTGTCTCCCCTCTCTTAAGAAGTAACATCAGTGGTTTATTCATAGAAAGGTGAAAAGAAATACAAATCCCAAACCAAATCTGCCCCATATTGTGGTGCTAACTTGATTAGGCTAATCTATTTTCAGCTGATAATTTAAGCTTTAGGCTTGGAAAATGTAGTAACATTTACATGTTTGAACATAAGGAGAGGAGCATATTAAAAAGCCTTATCAAAATTCCACATTAATAAAACAAGCTATCAGCACATCAGAGAAATGAAGAGCTTCCATGTGCAAGCATGCAATAATAGTAATAGAGTCCTTCTACATTCTTTAATCCTCCATAGCTACTGTTGGAAAAATTCAGAGTTTCCCCTAGAACAGGAAATTAAATCTTAGAAATAGTACCTTGTGTTCTGACCAGTTTGCCCATTTAGTAACTTGTATGTCATATTTATTTTGAAAAGCAACTTCTTCATATGGTTTTGCTACAGATATAATGTAAAGAGATTTCACTACTTAAACCTTAATGGGTGTTCTGTTCATCTTCTGTTTGATCTTGTAGGTAGGCAGTGGACTGTTACTTTTTTTATTTCACTAGAAGACCTAGTGAGATCCAATTATGCAGTAGTTTTATCGCCATAGCTTTCAGGATAGATAAGTAAGACAGTGCTTGTACTAGTGAGAAGGTAGAGATGGCAAAACAAACAACCCAAGCTCAAACTTGCATTATTACTTCCTGTCAATCATAGTTCCCATAACTAGAAAATGTTAAAAGTGACAAGTCTTATTTTGCTAGAGAGTTTTTTTTTTCTTTTTGTGGAAATGGAAACTTAATAGCTGAACTGTTCCTCTGTACCCCAGAAAATGGGGTAAAGCAGTGAAAATTGGTTTAGGTTAAAAACTTTCTACAGTTGCATCCTGAAGGGATCAGTACTCCCCTTGCTTCCTTTCAAATACGTTTACAAAACCTCCTGTGAGATGTGTCAAACATGACAAGTCTGACATCCAGCTTTTTCCTCTTCAGCAAAGGAACCACCCCCATAACCGAGATGTCACAAAGCCTCAAGATCTGAGAGGAAAAAGCAGCTGGGTTGGGTAAATGACAGGGGAAGAAGGAAACTCTGCACATAGCCACATACTCTATAAGGGACCTCTGCTGTCATTTTTTTGCATTGGTATGTTACCTGGGACCCTTTGCTTTCAGGTGCAGCAGTGAGAAATGGAGACCTCCACTGGAGTGCATTCTCTACGGCAAATCTTGTCCGTTGGCATTCCCAAATGCAGGTGGCACCAGTATTTTGTATCCTCTCTTTGCTTTCAAGTTATTCTATTTTTCATGCAGAGTCTGACTTTTGACATCAAAAGCATTAAGTAAATTAGCTAATTCTTCCATCATGACCTTACCTTGGACAAAAAGACCGAAGATAACTACACAGGCAGCATTGTTCTGGTGCAGGGCCTTCCACTGTAGCTAGGATCTCACCTTTCCTTACAGCTTGCTGTAGCAACCTGAGGCATACATTTACAAATGGTAATGTTCTAAATAATCTTTAAAAGCTAAATGCTATCAAATGGGAGACAGGCTTTTACATTGGACTGTTACTATATAAGCTGATGAGATACAGATGAGTTTCTTGTCAAAAAAACCCAAACAAAACAGAACATGGTTTGTTATGCAAAGCCAGGGTTAAGTACATACCATTTTCAGTGGAACTTTGAATTTAGCAGTTGATAATCATTTGAAGGAGCTTTGCAGGCTCGCCTCTCTCTTCCTCTTTGCCTCTCTTGGGCACTAGAGGGACCCTAGCGTTTCTCAACCGATAGAAACTTCTTGGCAATGCCGAGGCAGGAGCGCTGCCCTTCCCGATCACCTTAGTCTGGGTGTTTCCGAGGGGAAAGGTAGCAAAAAAATTGCTCAGCCGGTTGTTGAACATGCCCAGAGACTGTGACTACGTCCCTGGGGAAGGTGTGTAAAGGGGTCATTGTCATACTTTCTGCTGTTTCATCACCCTCCTTGGTCCTCGCAGCTCTTCCCATCATGAATAGATAAGAACTGGCTTTGCCTTGACTGCTGAGTTTGCTCAGCTAATGCTGTGACATTGGCACCAAGGCTTGAGTCATGCTGTGTTTTTGAGAAATTAAATGTTTCCTTCTCCAGTCTGAAGTGAAGCCAAATACCGAAGTTGCCAGCAATTGCACCTTGATAAACTGTCAGAAGAGCAGCAGTAGTTTGTTAGTGTAGCTATACAGGAAAAGGAAAATACGTACAGACACAAGTCCCTTTTCAAACAGCATTTCCCAGCCACAGCTGCAAATGAATCTGTTCTAAAAAGGGCTATAGACAATGTCATTCCCTTTTCTTTTACCAGGCAGGTTAAAATGCTCTGTATTTTATTTCTGAGACCTCCATACATAGATACATAATTCAGTGTGTTAAAGCTTTACTATAAACCTCATAGTTTGTGAGGTTATGTAAAAATTTATTTTTCCTTTATGAAAATAAATATATTTCCTCACTATCTCTTAGTGAGATGATGCTTTTTGATCTCTCCATGAATATTTCTAATGAAAATATGTGCATGCATTTTAATATCTCTAACATAAATTATAAGAATTTTTCCTGTCTTAAAACGTCTAGTGTCAACGCTATTGCTGAATATTTAATGTGAAGTATAATGTAATTTGCCTAGATAATTAACTTGGGGAAAATGGTGAATGCTGTGCTGTTTTCCTCTGTGTTTATTTTTCTATCATCTTTCATGATTGTTTAAAGGAGAGCTGCAACTGAATGACTATCTTCCAAGATTCACCTTCCCCCTCTCTGCAGGCTGCTGCTGAAAAAAGACAGGCTGCTACCATACTGCGTTTGAGCTGGAGGCATCGATTCCTCTATGGCACACAGAATATTCTGAGCATTTCTCCGCTTAGTTGTATCACCCACCTGATCTCTACCTGATCTCTAGGAATGTTTATGGACAGTGGACAGTTTATTTATTGTACGTGGTGTCTTTCCATTAAGACATCTCTTCCATGACACCCATTGTGGCATTTGTTTCCAACAAAAAGTATAAGCTGTCCTTTCCTGCCTTTTTTTTTTTTTTTTTTTTTTTTTTAATATTGTAAGCTTTAAATAAATCTAATTTGCATTTGGATGAAGTGTAAGTGTTTCTTTTTGATCAAGTCAACTGCTTATTCCCTCTCAGGGCTCCTTCTGATTAGGCTTTATGTAAGCCTGCATTCCTGTTATCCAGGTGGTGAAAGGAAGGGCAAAGTCCCCATGCTCCCATGCTCGGGAGGGCGTCGCAAAGAGCTCCATCGAGGTCTGTGCATGGCTGCACCAGCCTCTGAAGGGAGGCGTGGAAGAAAACAGCAAGGGAAAGGCACTGCTGATCCCTGAGGTGCTGGGGATAGTGGTGCGCGTTCCGTTGCACAGAATGGATGTCTTTGCTCCTGGCAGTCTGGAAGAAAAGCTGTCTGCAGCAAAGCAGTTTCCACTGGAATCTTCTCCTCCGGATGGATATACATTGCTGATGGTGGGTAACCTGGGGGGACCATGACAGCTTTCCTCTCTTGGCAAGATCCTGCTCCCTTTGCATGCCACTAGTTTACAGATGAAATGCTAGAAGAGGGAAGCAGCAGTGGTGGGAAGCTCTCCCAAACCACTTGAGGAGAGCTTGGGAAAAGGACTAAAAGTGAAGAAGAATTCAGAACTTTAAAGGAAGATAATTTTTTTAAATGTATTTGTAAATCAAGATGCTTAACAACATAATTTTGCATCCCCAAGTCACTTTATTGACATTAACATGGAGTTGGAATATAAGCCAACACAGTAGTTGTCAAGGGATGGCCATCTGTCTATTGCAGCTGCAGAAACAGAAGCAATGGTGAGGCCTAGGCTTTCCTGAACTTGCATTTTGATCCCCGAGTCAAAGACTCTTTTGGCCCAAGTTACAGATATTAAACATTGTAGATCCCCAGCTAATGTCCACGAAGAAAAAGAGTGCTCTGTACTCCTGGGAATCATGCTTGAAATCAAACTGGGTACCTAAAATTAGTGAAGCTTTGGAAAAAATACAGATGGAGTACTTGCTCCAAGTGGTGCAGCAAAATTAAAAAAGCCTGAACTTAGCATTTAAAATCTCAGTGCAGTATGGGTTACAGTTCACAGTGTGTGTTCTGGGCACCCAAACATAAAGAATAACAGCATCTGTCTTTACTGGATCAAAAAGTAACACCTGTTTCAAAAACATTTATTAGGCTGGTACACACGATACTCAGGATGGCTGGTAAAGATTCTGTCAGACTGGCTTCTCCAGGTTCATTTTTAACAAACCCATTAGACTAATTTGTTTAGGAAATGGAAAAGGTAAGAATCGCGTTTTAGTCTTTCATTTCCTGAAACAAAGTGACTTTGATTAGAAAAGGTGAGATGAGCTGGTACTGTAGCTCCAGCCCACCGGTGGCATTGTGTGACAGCTGACTTTGCCCGTGCCTGCTTTACTTTCCACCAGAGGAACACAGAACCAGTCACTGACATCCCGAGGGGCTGAGGAGGAACGTTCAGTTTGAGAAGCTGGTAAATGACAAGCAATGGGGTATCTTTTATTGCTGGATTCCAGTAAGTGACAGGAGAGCTGAGCCCTACACCAGCACAATTTCTAACTTGGCAGCAGTGCGGTTTCTGAGGTGCTGAAACATTTTTAAACCCATCTCACTATTATTCGTTCTCTTTTTCCAGAAGAAAAAGGGAAAATTATCTTGGGCTGAGGCTTGCATCGTTGGAAGAACCAAATGCAACCAGGTTCGGGTTGCTTTTCTACGACGGTAGAGACGATAGACCACGGGCAGGGCAGGGCAATACCGGTTCGGCGGAGGGCTGGGTACCGGGGCCGGCTGTACGGAGCACCTCAGCGCCGTGCACGAACTCACCTCGACGCGTAAACCCCCACAACCGCGCCCTGTCAAACGCGGGTCCCGGGAACGCGGACGTCCCGCACAGCTCCTGGGCCGGCCGCGGGGCTCCT
>VZTM01024260.1:195563-249253 GCA_013400555.1 Jacana jacana | reverse complement strand
GGCTCGGGCTCGGGCTCTGACAGAGGCGACCCGGGCCGAAGTTTGCAGCGGGTCGCCCCTGCGGACCTGCCGGAGGGAAAGGGAGGGAGGCGGCTCCCCGATAAACGCCTGCTTTGCCTTCATAGGGCTTAAAAGTCGACTTTTGCCAACTTGCCTTTAAGGGTTTCGAGCATCTCTGGTCTGTGAAACCCGCTAAAGGATGTAACCTTCTGTCCTCTCCTGCCCCCACCCCTAAGCTCCTCTAAAGGGATCTGTGAGGCTGAACAAAGAACGTTGTGTCAGACTAGGGGGTGCGATGGATGTAAGCCCTTTTAATTTGCATCGGGGAGGGGAAAAAGGAAAATAATCATTCCCTGTATGGAATGGATCAGCCGCGGAAAGGGAAGAACTGTGCACGGGGAGGCTGGAAACCGCGGTGAGGCGGTGGAGAACAAAGCCTTTTTTATGTAAGAGAAAATGATGCAAAATGCGCCTCGCTTGAACTGCTGCAGGTACAAGCCGTGAGCAGATGCCACTCTGCGGTGCCGTAACGTTGCGCCAAACGTGATCCACCGAATATAGGCTGCTTACCTCAGTTTGTTGCATATAAGTTTGAGCTGCTAATTGTGACCTGCCATTTGAATAAGTTGTGCTTCATGAAACACCTTTGGGAAAAGAAGGGAGTGTGCCACATGCTGCAAGAGTTGCTTTTGGTATATAAGATACCAACATTTATTTGCCCATGCTAAGCTCGAACTTTCAGTTTTCCTTCGCATAAAGATACTCCCTGGTTCATTGGTGGATTTTCGTGTAGGCTTCTTCCTGATATAAAATAGCTGGCTTTCACATATAAGTGGTCATTAACCTAAAGTCATGCAGTCGAATGGGGTGTATACCTATGTATTTTGTAAGTCTTCCTGATTCTAGCTCTCTATCACCCCTTTTCATAATTTGTCTTGTCTTTGTGGTTGTGTCAATAAATCTTTCTCCATCCTTTCTCAAAAAAATCTATTTGCTGTCCAGCATATGTGCTGCTTGCCATTCAGAAACCTGTCCCTTTTGTTTTCAGAAGGGTTCTTCCTTGCAAGATTGAAGCATGTGTTCTTTCTGTTCTGTTTCTTCCTATTTTCTCCCCAAACCTTTGTTTTTTGCCTGTGAAAGAACCTGTTTCCTTAAACCTGTGCTGGTTTAGACTTGCAGGGATATCTAGACTACAGCTCTCATAGCCAATGCGCCCAATAAGAGGCTCAGCTGCAGGATGTATTTATTTCCTATAGCTTCTCTTGCTTCCCTCCCAACTGGATGACGTGATCGCAGCATCCCAGCCTTTGCTGGGAAGATAGAGCTAATGTGCTGAGAGAGCATTACCTAGTGAAGTTGCCCCTGCCATTACTTCATAGATCATGAAGAAGTGATTCACCAGCAATGAGAGAATGGGCACCTTCCCTGCATGTGCTAAAAACTCTTTGTCAGTTAGCACAGCGACAGTCCAGTTAAGTTTGTGGATGGGTGTGTATTTCTGCTGCTGATGTTCTGAAAGTGTGATCTGTAATATGAAGCCCAAACTCACCCTTATAGCACCTAGGTTTAGGAACCGCTGAATTCCTTGCTGCATATGTCATTTCACCAAGTTGCAAAATACTCCGGATGCAGTCAGCAGGACCCCAATCTTAATGTGGTGCCACTCTGCTGGAGCTCGGGCATTTACAGTTGAGCTAAACTAATGCACTGAGAATAACCCCAGTGGCTTAGTGAGACTTTTCAATGTCAAAATGAAATGTGCAGGTGACCCCTAGTACAGCAAGGCTCTGGGGGTAGAGGTGCTTTCAGCAGTGAAGTGCAGTGGCCTAAGTTCTAGCTCTTCTCACCTTTTACCCAAGGGACAGGATTTGGTTAATGGAACTTTACAATTTGTTGTACCCATATTGTGCATTGCCTGTGGGTGCTTGAGAGAAGCCAAAGAGCTGTCATCCTGAAAATAAAAAGTTGCTGGTCTTCTGTGGAGAATTTTAGCATGCTTGGAGCAGGAGAGGGCAGTTCATTGTGCTTATAATGCAGGTTTTTTACGGAAAGTGTCATTTGCATCCTTGATTTAGAGATCTGATGTAATCGTTATGGTATGTTATGTCAGTACACACTTAGCAGTGGTCTTTAAATATGTTCTGACAATGAAGAAAAAGTCATCATTTAATGACCCCTGAGGTACTGTGCCTAGACGTCAGTGATCTGATCACAGGAGCCCTTAAATGAATCACTGCAGTCTGGGTTAAGAATTCCCTTGTTGCTAGATGTTTTTCCAGAAGCACACCTTTTCTTTCAGCCTGTGTCATGCTGCTTTCTGTATTAGTTACCGTTTGCTAAACGATATACCTTGATTCATGGTGGGAAACAAATGCCAAGTGCGCTAACAGTAGGGCAGGCTGTGGCCCCTCTAACTCTGGTCCGTTGCTCAATAAACACTTGTCTAAGCTGTGGAAATTGCTAGAAATATCTAATCACAGAAATGAGTGGGTAAGGCCCATTGCAGACTCTGCTGGACTATTTCAGCTGTCACCCCAGAAATTTGGAAAGGGGTAATATCCTGGGGTTCTAGGACAATTTGACTTCCTAAGGTCCCTTCTAAACTGAATTATCCGCTGATCTGGATATTTTGTTTGTTTGCTACCTTAAAGTCCATGTGTGTACTTGATGAAGAAATAAAATCAAGCATGGGTTGATATGTAGAATTGTTCCCCAAGACTCAAAGATGCTTGTTTAGGTCCATCTGGATTTATTCAGTTGTTTAAACACATGCTTAATTGCCCTTGAAAGTGAGCCTTAAGCGTGCTTAAAAATTAAGCATTTTTAACTGAAAAGGAAAAGAGTAAGATTAAGGGTATGTGGGCTCAGTGGTGGAAACCCCTTGATGTGTGGTGGTGCTGAGTACCTCCAGAGAAAGCATGGAAACGAACAATGTTCTGTGAAATCACTACATTGTTTATCCCTCCACGAACACATATGCACACACTAAGGAAGAGTATGGGTGGGTCTTGGTATGTTTAGATCTGGTGCTTTTTCTTCTGTTCTTTTGCCTCCTGTACAGGTGTGCTTATTAGCAGCAGGTCTGTAGTGTATCTCAGTTAATAAGAAAAAAACAGCAGGAGACTGATTTCTGTAGGTTGGAGATGATTTAGAGGATTGGTGCTGGAAACAGAGGTGGTTTCTTAAGCTGTCTGCCGCAATAGACAAAAAATCTTTTATTTCATGGGTAGGTTTAATCACACAGGTTATGCTCTGAAACTATAGGATAGTGTTTGAGGAGGAGATGCAGTGTGACATTTCTAGATGCTTTCTACGTATTGGAGGAACAGGACTGATGCATTTGTGGGGTTAATTTGGATTGCTGTGGCCACATGGGTTGACTATGCTAGCTGTTAAGAAGATTTGAGGTCTTGATTGACCCATTTTACTTTAACACTAATTGTTTGCTGCTGTATTAAAGGAGAAAAGATGAGCTATTGCTATTGCTTCTTACAGTTTTACACTCACTGCTGTTTTTCACTACAGCAGTCTCACAGATGAAACCGATCCTTGTTCTTTTGTCTTGGGGGTAAGGGGGGAGCCCGTAAAAATAATTCAAAATAATAACAAGACAACAGTTTCAGAGTGTCAGTGTTTGTACATAATATCTTGCATCTTTTTTGGGGTGTTAATTTGAAAGGAATTCTGGGATAAAGGTGAAGCTTGGGCAACCTCAGTATTATAAAGATTTATCAAATCTCTGTTTTCTGTAATCTGCGAGACAGCCTAAGCTTAGTGCTGGTTGATAGTCTTGACCAATGTTACAATATACCGTTTCTCTTTTAGCACTTTAAAAACATGTTTTTCTAACTTTCTCTGGTGTAATAAGTATTTGTTTATTTTAGCACATGGTGTCCATCTTCCAGATAAAATATATGTGTGTATCTGTACACTCATATAGCACTGGGGATACAATAGCCCTATTACAAGCAAGGGTGTTAAGTGGAGAAAATCAATAGAACTGTGTTTAATTCATTGAACCTGCACCTGACTCACTCCATCTGGAAAAAGACAATGCCCCTTTCAGCTCTGTTTTCTCATTATTGAAAATCTGGAGTACTTTTCCCCTTCAGGGAAATAATTAGTTTATACCTGTGAATTCTTAAGTTATGGATTTGTAGGTAGAATTCAGCCCCTCTGGCAGATTCTGCTCCTTCATTTCGAGCTGGCACTCATGAGTGAAGGGATCTGAGGAATATTTATAATCTTGTGTTGGTCAACCCCCCAGCAAGAAGTAGGAAGAGTTTTCTCTTAGTGCTTCTACTAGCTGTAATGCAGTTAGATTGCAGTAGCTTCCAGTGAGTTGAGTCTATGAAAACTTACTTTTCTGTTTGTGAAACTTGTCACTTTGTCCCTTGAGGGAGGTTTAAACTAAATTTCAATAGTAGTTTACAAAATTAGCTGCATTTAAAATGTATGCAACCTCTGGATAAACAACATTTAAAAAACCCAAAACAAAACCAGCAGTCCAATCATATTAGCTAACTTGGCAGCATTTAATTATAAGACCTATTGATTCAATTAACCCTCTGTTTTCACTTTATTTTTTGGAGAGAATGATAGGGGCTGGTTTCTGTTTCAAAAGTAGGAGCTGTCAGTTGTTTTGAGGAACATACATTATATGTTAAAAGAGCTGGTTTGCCATGATGAAGGAGGCAATACTTCCCACTTTTCCTGATGTTTTGATCTTGGATGAACAAAATTAGAAAAAAAATCTCAAATTGAGAATGTAGGAATATTATAAAGGTTCAGAACAAGAGTTAGGGTTATGCTTTTGAGAACTCCAGCCTTGGTCCAGATTTGATCCAGAGAAGAATCAGTAGAAAGTGCTGTGTGCCTTCAGCATTGACCTGGGTGCTTTGTTGCTGGGCCAGAAACCCAGATCTGCTGGCTGTGAGTGAAGATCTGCATTGATTGGCCTCCTTCCCCACATAGCTCAACCACGGTGTTGCCTGGCTGGGCCAAGAAGAACCCCATCTGGGTCTGATGTAGAGCTAAGTCTCTCGGTCTTATTCTTCTCATTTTCTGTCATAGGTATGTGTATAACTTGTTAAGCCAGTGCAGGCAATTGCACGGTGCCAGACCTCAAGTGTAAGGTCCCTCTTAACCTCTGGGAAAGCTCAGAGACTGAGGGGGACTATGAGGAAAGCCTCTTTTCTGTGTTTGCTGTGAAATGGGCTGAAAATGCTTGTTCAGAGTCCTTTGACTTTAAGGAGGGTTCAGGTCTTGATCTGAATTCTGTTTAGCTGCAAAGCTGGTTAGCTTGTTCTAGCTAGCCAACTATTTTTGTGCCAAGTCATTCTGTTTTCTCCAGCAGCCCTTCTGTGACTGCCAGGTCTGAGCAGAAAGATCTGATCCCCTCATGGGGAATTTGTCTGGACTGTAGACTCAACGCTGTGCACTGCAATGTAATAACTCCTAGCACTGACATCCAATGCTTGCTAACGTCGATGTGATTTCACTGTGCTCTGGCCAATCTAAAGCCCCTGTCCCGGTCTTGCCTGGTCTTGCAGCTTCTTCCATGTGGTCTGGTAAGGTGTGCTTGGGCACCCACTCCTGTCCTGGCTATGTGGTATCATTCAGAAAGCAGAACTGCTACCTTTGTTTGAGGTACTGTCACTGTTACTTTATTAACAGCAGCTGTATTTCATGTGTAGGGTGCCTCTTGCTGAGAAATCCCTCTCTGGTGGTGCCTGACGTGCTTTTCAGGTGTCTGGGGCTGCTGTTTGGTGTTTGTGTCGCAGGGTGTGGTGGGCAGGCAGGTTGCCACTCCTGTTTGCAGCAAGACTCTGTTCACGCAGTTAGGCATTTGCCTGTTTCCCGTGAATCATGATTAAATCAATGCTAGCTTTTATTTCCCTCAGCAATTAGGAAGCATTCAAGAAGGCTGAAGAAAAAATCCAGGGGCTCAAAAGAGAGATGCAGGGTTGGAGTTGAATGATTTACAAAGGTAAATGAGATTGAAGCTTGCTCCTCGAGGGGACGTATGGGTGTTCAGTCATTCACATCCCTTCCTGCTTGTTGACCTGTAGCTTGGGGTGGGAGGGAATCGGAGATGAAGCCAGGTGTGCTGGCCTTAAGCTGCTTCCTGACTGGCAGAATTATCCTGGCCTCCTTCAGCACGCCCCCGCCTTTGTATGAGAAAATATGTGGTGCCAGGAGAGAGCCACAAGAATAGGAGGGAGATTTCTGATTTAAGAGAGTCTGCTCTTCCAGATTGGTATCAGAGTTGTTCTTGATTTGCACCGATTCAGCCAGGGCAGGGTTTGGCCCTAAGGAAGCTCTTCACAGGCTGTCAGCATGCTCAGAATACACCTGGGAGTTAGTGTCTGTGTTGCCAGCAGTCCAGAGCAGATGTGGCATTTAGGATTGGGGCTAAGTGCGTCTGGAAGGAAGGTGGCAAGTTAATTTTTCATCCGCATCCCTGTCTTTTCTAATACAATTGATTGATGTTCCATAAAGAAAATTTTCCCCAGGAAAATGATGAAACCCATAAATTAGGAGGAAGGAATATGTACTTTTTTTTTTGTTTGTTTAGAGAGATAAAAATAAGTATATTTCCTGGTGTAGTGAAGGGAATGTTGGCAAATGTGTGAGAATGTAATTTAGAAAAAAAGAGAAACCTCTCAGGGGGAAACACTTAATAACTTGATTAATTCCAAAAAGCAAGAGATAGTGTGTGGTAAGTAATTCCACGTTGTTTTCTGTAAAGTTAAGCTTTTTGGGGTATAGAGAGCTGGTTGTGCTTCTGAGTAAGACAGCAAAATATTGAATGTAAGCATTTCATAGTACCCAGTGCTATCACTTGCAGCATATAATAAATATATGTCTAAAACTTTGAATAAAAGGCCTTTTGTAATATGACAAACCAATATCTATAATTTTATATTCCACACAGTTTGCCAAAATTAGCAGCAGTGATATACAGATAATACTTAGAATCCGTTATGTTAGATAACTTAAAATGGCACAGTACTAGTGTTGCTTAAAACACCATCAGTATTTTGAATGCAAGATTAAAAATAGTTTTAAATGTGCCTTTCAATATGAATAGTTGAGATTTTTTTTTTGTGAAATGCATTTGAAAAAAAAAAAAAGTAGTTAAATTGCATTCACTTGACCTCTAGTACAAAATTGTTTCTACAGGCAAAAAAACCTGAATTAAATTAGGCTAGGGTTTTTTTTTGTTGTTTTTTTTTTTTCTTCTTTGCATTCAGTTGCTTTGGTCCACTGTACACTTGCAGCATCTGTTAGCAATAAATGGAATTAATAATATGTTGCAAAGTTTTAATTACAGGCACTTGGAAGTTACAACCACATTTTCTCATTCCACCATATTTATGATCTTGATTCTCCAGTTGACTGAATGGTTGTGCATTTGTTTAGATGGTAAAGATGGTATCAGGATGCCAGCACTGACCTGCATTATTACCTGTAATTACCAGCACGCATGGAATCAATCAAGCCTTTCCCATCATCCATTTCTGCAGCCCCCGAGTCCATTTAGAGACTTACTTCTGGGTGAGTGCTGACTTCTGCCAGTGTTGCCTGGTGTGCATCAAGCATCTGTGATCACAGGGGTTTTCTGTTCTTTGTATCATCAGAACTATGTTGTCCTTGAAGCCATTGTCACAAGCTCAGGCTTTAGGATATTGATAGTAAGTCAAGTAGTATCTACTGAAGTCATGCCTTATGCTGTGATTTGCAGTCTCTGTATGAATTTGATTCTGCCTGTTGTCTTGCAGCACAACTGAGTAAGGATGCTGCTGTTTAGTATTTAGGAGAGAGCAGCCCTTGATAGTAACTGTATTTTTTTAAGATGCTGGCAATGGGAGAGTTTAATCGGTGTGGAAGGTGTGTACTGTCCTGAACCAGCAGATAAAAATGCTACTGGTTGTTTTAATACAGATACTCCTTTTTTTGGGTGGCGTCATAAATTTTATGTGTTCTTCCAGTGATGGGGATATTAGAATATGGTGGTGGTGGAAGCTGTACTTCCAGTAACTAACTTGTTTACACTTTGAATTTAGTGGTTTAGGACTGAATTTTGTTTTCAGCCTATTATAACCTGGAGGAGATGGAATAAATACTAGGAAAAAATATCGGGCAAACCTAATGTTTTCCATACTTCAGGACATTAAACTATGTTTACTACTGGGATGAGAAAGATAGGGTTTTTTTAAAACATGGTATTGCATAGTTGGCATTATGGGTCATTTCTCTGAAATATCTCTCGACTGTGGTCAGCACCAGGTGATTTGTTTTAGCCATACTGCCCTGCCATTCTCAGGTGAATTTCAGTTCTGAAGTTTCAGTCACTTGAAGAATCTGAATTATTTTTATTTCTAATTGGTTTTACATACTGCTAGAAGTAGTATTTTTTTTTTTCTGAAGAGGGTGTAATTTCTTCTGCATTTAAATTATTGCAAGATCAGCCCCAGTAACATTGCTTATTCCAATATGCAGTGGCGTTAAACGACGTGTCTGTGTCCTGGGATGCACATGAGAATGAATATTTTAGATGGAGTGTGTTTTTGTGTTTTCTCTGGCAATGTTTTTGGTGGCTTTCTCTTGCCTAAGGGAGAAGGAAGGTGAGAAATGAGTTTTTCTCTAGTGAGGGAGTAATCTCTGCATGCATTAAAAAACCAAAAAGGCAGGTCAGAGGCATATGTAATATTTTTATTTGAAAAGCTAGCTGTGGAGACTTGTTTCAGCTGTAGCTGGTAGGTTTCAGAGCTGACATAATAGTAGGAATAGAATTTTCATGTCCAGGATCTCCAGAGACTGTTGAACAACAGATACAAAGAAGCAGCTGCCTCCCTATGTTCATTTATTTTCCCCAACCAAACATGATATAAACATAACTTTCTTTTGGATTCTGTTCCCCTTGTGCCTTTGGAGTTGGACAGTCTGGTGTATGTATTGTTTGGTCTATTGCCCTTACCTGCAGGCAAGGCATGATCTAGGTTGATGTGTAATCCTCTTAGATTAGTAAACAAGTCCTGCCCCATGCCTGTGTCACTAAGCAGATGAGTAGCTCTTTGAAGAATGCTTTAGAGGCTTGTGAAAATAATTTCTAGCAGAAGCTTTCCTTTTAAAAGATATTAAAATATGCAAACAGTCAAATGAGCAAGCATGCCTCGAGAATAAAGGTACTGTGTCTCTGGTTGCTTGTTAACGTTTCCCTTTCCATGATGCTGGACTTTGCAGCTGAACTTGAAAATTCTTCACAACTGACAGCGGTACTGGGCAATTTCCCCTTCCACCATTGTCCTGACTGCATTTGTATGTGTTTCTTTCCATTTGTTGCTTTTCAGTTTTGTCACTCTTTGCATTTAAAGATAGCTCTGTGCAGAGCTCCACATAAATAAAAACCCCACTATATAGATGAAACTATGGGAAAAGAGCCTGTGATATTCTCCTGCTGGACCTTCTTTTGAAATGAGGAGTTCCTCCTCTGCTGAGGGGCTTAAGGGAGTCTTAGATCATGGGCAAGACATCCATAGAGTGGACAGTGTGTGCTAGCTGATGGGGCTCTGGGCCAGTGGTGAGAGCATCTGGCATGCCTGTCACAGGTACACTGTTGGTTTTATTTCTAGCTTGTCCTGTTTGCTTAGGTCCTGATCCAGAGTAGAACCAGAGAAGTTCTTCTTGGCTCAGAAATTATTCTTCCAGGGATTTTATAATCTTTAAGGTCCCTTCCAACTCAACCATTCTATGATTTATGGGCAAATTTCAGCCTTGTCTCTGCAAAATCATCTCTCTGTCCACCAATAATTTGATTAGGACTGGATGCCCCCATAGGCAGTGAGCTGTAGGGCACCTACAGATTGTGCCAAGGGCTGTAGACTGATGGAGTGGCCTGCAGGCTGTAGCTCTGCTGGGTATCTGACTAATGCCAAGCCTGCAAAAGCAAGTTCCTGGCTGCCAGGGCAAAGTAGATGTTTCTACCCTGTGTGCCTGCTGAACAGTAGCAGTTTACTCTTTCTTATCCTACTAATTTCCAAGGACAGCAGGAGCATCAACCCTGAGTCTCTGGAAGACCCCAGCACAGAATCCCTTTCCGTACACTGGAAGCAGCCCCAAGGCCTATTCTCTTTGGTGTAGCAAAAATCAGTTTTCCCTACCCTGTTTGAGAAACATTGAGACAATTTTGCTATGCCTGTCCACTGACCCAGGTACTTGTATATAACCAGTCTGAAACCATTCCCAAGAACAGGCTACTGCATGTGCCCAAGTAACTGTTTTCTGGATTTAGTCTGAAATATCAGACGTGTTATATAAGCTAAATCTTAGTATGACAGTGGGAACCAGGAGAAGCCTTCCAGTTCGGTAGTCTGGGTTGCTGTCTCTTGGCAGTCAAGGCTTATCTCAGCTGGTGCTGTGACTGTTTGCTCCCATGGTGCCTGGTCCTTGCCTGACCCTATGGGAAGCCAGGTCAGGAAGCTTAGCTGGGGCAACGCTACTGCAGTACAAAAATTACTTTCTACTAGCTCAGGTCCAGAGGGGCAGGAATGTGTATTAGTGCTAGAAGGCCTCTACCTCTCTGAAAGCCAGGGATTTTAAGGAAGCTAATGTTCCATTTTGAAAATAAAGATCACAGGATCTGAACTCCTTGACTAGGATGTGTTGCTCCCTAAAAGACAAATTAAACCGGTTGTAAATCTTGCCTAGTATACTTTTTGAATAACCTGCTTTTTATGTAAATGGTCCTGGTCTAAAAACTGCTAAAACTGCTCTCTCAAGTTTTGGGGTGTTTTTTTTTTTATTGTGAGTGAAAGACACAAGACATAGGGTTACAGTGCAAATGTTGTACTTGGCTCCCTTCCTATTAACAGGCAGAAATACACTTGGCACAGTCTTTTGCTGGTAGTCACAGCGAGATATGTATGGTAATAAACAGCCCTCTAGGCTTTCTGCTGCAGCCTCTGAACATTGGTGTGCTGCAGCTGACTTGCCATAAAACCCTTGCCTATGTCTTTAATGAAGGACTGTCCTGAGGTAGAAATTAGGTCCCTCAGAATTAGAGGAGGAGGAGGAGGGATGTGTGTTGTGAGAAAAAGCTAAGCCAGGAAACACCTGGCAACCAGATGGCCCCTCGCATGCTGCATCATACTCATACCTTCGTTAAGGATTACTTTGGCTGTCTCTGGGTAATAGATTTAGAGGTTTGGGGTCACAAAGAATTAGAAAATTGTAGCCAGTTGCAATTAAATGTAAGTTATTTTTAGAGGACAAAGAACTGAGCTGAAAGCTGAGTTAGAGCTACTTGAAATGTTAGGGCTCAAATACTATGGGTGGTATTTTCTAGGCGATCAACAAAAGAGCCCATGCTCTTCAGTCTGAGGCACAAAGCAGCCCAGGGTGGTGGCAGGTGGGCTGGGGACAGCAGAGCTATGAGCAGTGGCAGTAATGTGGAACCAGTATTATTCTAGTTCCGATGGCAGCTGGCATTATGTACTTTTCTCTGAATATTTATGTGTGCAGTAGATAAGGGTTGCTCAGATTGTTTGTAGGCTAGGACCGTGTGATTTGCACTGTGATTTATATAAGCCTGACTCAGTATCTTACATTAATATTTTACCTGTATTTAATTTGGTTTTATATTCCCCCTTCAGTGTGCCTGCATTCCAGAAATAGCAAACTCAGAGGCTTGTAAATTTTCAAGTATATTTTGAGACTTGCAGTAAGGAAATAGAGAATATGGGAAGAACCGTGCAAGCACAGAAACTCTTTCTATGTTGGGGACCATTCAGCAGCAGTTGGTGGCATGTGGTGTGACAGAATTCTGGCTGCCCCTGTGGGGGTGCACAGAAATGTGTGTGAGGAAACTGCTCTGCCTCTTACATCCCCTGTACTTATCTGCCTACTCTGGCAGGTAAAAGAGGCAGTACCAAGATGGGTGGGTAGGTTTTGGCTGTCTCACTGCTGCACTGGAAAATGGGAGATGCCTATTCTTGAGGGAGTTGCTTCTGTGAATCAGCGCTTCTTGAATCCCAGCTCTTGCTGAACCTGAGACCAACTGATACTGTCTTGCAGTGCTAACCTGCTCACTATCCTGCTTTGAAAGGTTTTTAGGTAAGTTATGGGAATAACAAGGTAAGAAGAAGAAACTTTGCTAGTCCAGGGACTGTATAAACTCTGATTCCTTTCCTTACAAATGCTTTGGAGCATCTGCAGGAAGCTTGAATAAGTTATTACTTCTGTTCTTGTCATGTTGGTGGAATAATAAAAAGATTTCACCTGTATATTCTTTGAGCAGCCTCTTTGCCAACAGTGTATCTCTTGCCACTTTCATATTAAAATGTTGATAAGCACACCTTGATAATACTTATAATTGAAATATCATTTTAATTACTTGTTAGTGCTGATATCAAAGCCTATTGAAAAGTTCATGCAGTGAGTTCTGAGGAATCCACCTCAAAAAACTTGTTTTAAATATCCCTTTAAAGCTGCTGCTTGTGAGATTGGTTCTGCAAGCTGAGTCCTTGTCCAAGATGAGCTAACTTGCATTATGCAATGGAGTTGTTTGTATTTTATTAAAGACAAGCCAGTGACACCCTACTACAAGATACGGGGCAGCCACCTGAATATTTAACAACTCTGTCTTGAAAGGGTGGATCAAGTTGTTCAGTAAGTCTTTTCATTTTCTAATCTCTCTGAATCTGAAAGGCTATATGGTATTTCTTATTTTACCCTTGGGAGAGAAAAAATAAATCTTCTTAGTTCTTGAAAGCTACTGCCCCAGGTTAGGCAGTCCTTACGTTAAGAGTTCGTTACCCAGAGAGGCTAGAATATGCTTTTGTTGTGCATTGATGGTGTCTTCAACCAGTGCAAAACCCCACAGCAACAACTTGGAAAGAAAAGCAGGGTGAACGTGCCTGAAGGATTTACTCTGCTGCTGTTGATTTTCCCCTGAGAGGAGTCCAGCTGTCTTGAAGCTGAAATTAAAATGTAAATCCCTAAATAGGCATAATAAGGATACTTTCTTCAGACAAAGTCTGGTGCAGGCAGCTTTAGTTCTTGAGGGTGTGCAGGTTTTTTTCAGTGAAGGGGTGTTTGAGCAGTGAATGAGGAAAAGGAAAATTATCAATTGCACACTGTTTTGGTGCTCTTCATCTTGGGAAAGTTGTGGCAAAAATTGGAACACGAGTTCTTTTTCTGCATCAGTCCTGCTGCTGCAGTGTGTAAACCTTATGAAGACTTGTCCTGAATGTGCAGAGTTAATATAAATATGTAAAGAATTAATTAAATATGTATAGAATTAATATGTAAAGAATTAATAGAAATATGTGAAGGGTGAGTGTCAGGTTAATGGAGCCAGGCTCTTCTCAGTGACGCCCAATGATAGGACAAGGGGTAATGGATGCAAGCTGGAACACAGGAGATTCCACTTAAAGATGAGTAAAACTTCTTTACAGTGGGGGTGACTGAACACTGGAAGGGGCTGCCCAGGGAGGTTGTGGAGTCTCCTTCTCTGGACACATTCGAAACCCGCATGGATGCGTTCCTGTGTGATCTGATCTAGGTGTTCCTGCTCTGGCAGGGGGATTGGACTAGATGATCTTTCAAGGTCCCTTCCAATCCCTGATAGTCTGTGATTCTGTGAATGCTCCAGTAACACATTGGTACTAAACGAGCAGAAGGTGCTGGTATGTACCCTCTTATAATTTTGTATGGCATTTTTAGGAATTGGGATGAAGAGGAGCCTGCCAAAGTGCTAAAAACCTCTGTGAAATGGGCTTTGAGGTGGCTTGCCATTGGTGGGAATCATTGACTTAGCTCTGCTGGACTTTGGGTTACTCTTTGAAAGAAGCATATTTTGCAGAAACATTGAAAGCAGAAACCAGGCAGGATAATCTCATTTGTGTTTTGGAGTTTGAGATCATTGTAACACTGTATGGAACTTGCTGGAGGTCTTAGTATGTATGAGGTAGTAGGGAAAATTAGAGCTAAGTTTTGGTTGGAGTGGGCCTGGAGAAGCAGGCTGGGACTTGTTCCCAGCTGAAAGCTGAGCAGCTGTGGTGTTTGTTGTTCTGCCGTATTAGGGTTTTGGCACCCGCTTTCATAGAAAATCAGCTGTTGAGAGTGTTGTAAGTCTATGTAAAGGTACTTAGAACCTGTGTGTCTGACAACTTTGGCATATTTGCCTCATAGCTGTTTAGCTTTTTGCTTTTTTTTTTTTTTTTTTTTTTTTTTTTCAGGAAGACTTTTGTAATTATGTAGGGGATGTTTATGACATAATAGTTTCAAGACCTCAAACTCACACCCACTTAATAGTATTAATTATTGTTTATAATATTATTTTGCCTTGAGAATGTGGTGAAGTAATTTGCCTTAATAGGGTAAGTTTGATACAGACGTTCATGATCTGAACTAACTTTAAATGGTCTTGAGTTTTGTGGTTGAGGCCAGCTTTCAGTCTTTCAGTTTCAAACTAGAAAAAGAGCCCTTTCAGTCTGGCTTTTTAACAGTGTTATGAAGTGGTGGTGTGTTTGATTTAACCATGGTCATGTACATGTTTAATTTTGATGGCTCAGAGACATGAATAATGATAGAACAGTGCTTTAAAACAGAGTTTTTTTCACATTGTCTAGCTTTACACGTTAAAAGCCCAGAACTAGTGAGGCAGAAAACAGAACAGATGTTTGTTTTCCTTTTTTCATACTGAAAAATTTGTAGTTCAATTTTGGTTTTGCCATTTAGATTTTTATGGTGACAGCTGGTGAAACCATGCTGTTTGTGAGGTGCAGAAGTACATCTTTATAAAATGTCTTTTGAGATACTGAAAAATGTCTGGCCGGGCTAATGCTGTCACTTTTTCTTTCTAAGCAAATAGCTTTGATACTTTCTGCAATCTCCTGGGGTCTTGTAATGGTCTACTTTAAATCCTGGATTTGTGAATCTTGAGCAATGACTTAGGATTTTTTTTGTTATTATTTTTTTATTTGATGACTTTTCACAAGGGCCTAATCCTGAATCTGACAGAATTTTGTAGAAAATTGCTACATTACTATGAAAGTTTTAAACCACCTCATGTCCTTTACTAAAGAGGTCTTCCAGTTTCATTATGCAATATGTTTGAAAAAATTCTTCAGGAAGAATATTTTATTTTTTCCAAAGTGCTGAAGATATTTGGGCCAGTCTTTCTTCAGTAGTGCCCAGGGACAGGACAAGACACAAACTTGAACATAAGAAGTTCCATCTAAACATGAGGAACTTCTTTACTTTGAGGGTGGCAGAGCCCTGGAACAGGCTGCCCAGAGAGGTGATGGAGCCTCCCTCTCTGGAGACTTTTAAACCTGCCTGGACATGTTCCTGTGCAACCTGCACAGGTCCAAGTGGACCTGCTTTGGCAGGTGGGTTGGCCTAGATGATCTCCAGAGGTCACTTCCAACCCCGTATCATTCTGTGATTCTGTGAGGATATCAGACTTTGTTACAGAATTGAGTTCCATCCCTGTGATGTTCCCCAAGGCTTTTCCATACTGATCAGCTTAGAAACCTTTTATTAATTTTTGATAAACTTTCCACTGTACATCCTTACTCTTAAAAATATTTGTGCTTGAGGAAAATGTATGTATGCACATATATAACTCCACTGAGCTGAATGGAACTTGTTATACAAATACTAGTGGAGTCTAATACTTGGATTGTGTTAAATAGAAATAATGTCAACACTAGGACCATTAGTGTCAATAGATGAGAGTTGTCACCTGGACAGCTTCCAAGGTAAATATGTTTTACCTGCAATCAGTGCTACTTCATTCAGTTTTGTACTGATACACGTGAATGACTTTAAGTCCTTCTGCATACTATGTCCTCATACTAGAGCAATAGCTCCTTCACATACAGAAGGACTGTAAATAGGAAACTTTTCCTATGACGGTAATAATTTTTGCAAGAATCATTACATAGTACTCTACTAAAGGAAATAAATTGTTGTAAAGAACATCTTTAGATTGTCTGTCAAATACAGTGCATAATATTGTATGTATAACCTCTGTCCATTCAGTAGAAATCTCTGAAATATGAAGAATGATGTAATAAACTGTGTGCATGTTGAGATATGAGCATTCATCTTGTAACCATCTTTATAATCAATGACTAGAAAAGAGTTATTAAATCATCTTATTCATTTCCTGTTTTGCACTATTTGCCATACTGACACCTGGATGACTTCTTGAGTGTACATTGATACGTATGCCCCTTATTTATCTTCCCTCAGTGGCTTGGTAGCATTTTTAATCATAAAATTGTAACTGAAGATCTTAAGGGGTAGAAATAGGTTTTGATTGTTGCTCTGTGAGGGGAAAAGTTTGGTGATCTCCCATTGCAGTGGGAGAAGATACGCTTGTAAGCTGTTCGTTGAGAGGCTCATGTCAGCTTCAGTTCAGTCTCAGCTTCTTGGTTTTATTGTCCTTGAAGAAGGTAGCTGTCATGGAGGACTCCTGGATAGCAGATGGGGTCTGGAATTTTGGTGTGGATCAAATAGGAGAGCAGGAATAAAGAATAGAAAAGTAATGATACATAATCTAGATTCTGTTTGAATCGATGAAAAGAAGCATGTACTGTTAATTATCATTATCCATTGAAAGATTTTCAGAAGGCAGACTATGTTGTCAGGGAACCCTTAATCATCACTAATACAATCTTTGACTCCTACAGAGCTTTTCTTTAATTTTTTACCTGGGATCCTCAGAAGAAATAGAGGGTGCTTTATTTCCAGCTGTTAGTGCAGCACCTCTTTTATAACAAGCCCATAGCTTTCATTTAGTCTCTATAAAACTTGTGACAAGGACAGTAATGACTTAGATGAGATTGTTAGTGATTTGTAGATCTTTTTTTCCCTCTGTTTTCATTCATTAAACCTGTCAGAAATAGTAAATTTTCCATAACTTTCTAGAGTGCCTTACAAGTGAGCCACGTACAGACTTTAGTGTGGCTTTATTGCTGATTTGTGGGGATTTATGAAGGGACTGAGTGCAGTTCTTAACAAAAGCAGAGTGGTCTGTCAACTCCACAACATCGATAAAGGGGGGGAATTGCAGGTCCTTCAGTGTCACTTGCCAGTTGCTGCATGTAACTTGTGTTGGTGGCTTTTGGGAAGGAGGAGGGAGATTTCTAACCTGCTTGGGCAATGAACAACAAGCAGGCAAATTCATGTAAAAAGGTAAATGTGCACATGCATGCACAGAGGTTTTAATGTTTCTTTTCTGTACTCCACTGAAGGAAGAGTGGGAGCGGTTTGTGCTGGGTCAGAATCTAACTGCATTATTTCAAAGGTAACTGACATTTCTATTTACTCTTTCTTTATATAGTATTATGTGGACTGGAGAGTACTACAGTTGTAACCTCTGGAAATCTTGTTAAGTGTGATAGAGTTATTTTCCAGTAAAATAGGTGGCAGACTTTATAAATCTTGATGTGTCAATAGAAGGTCACCTGCTTAAGTGCCACCAAACAGGATTTACTGCTTAGGTATAAGTGAAATCTGTGCTTGAATTACTTGTTGGCCATTAGCTGATTTTCAGTTATTGTGTCAGAGTTTAATTTTGGCATTTTCCAATTGGGGCCAAAACCTGCTTTTGATTGTTTTTTCCTGTTGTAATTGAGGCCCTGATCCTGTAGCAACAACCAGGTATCTGTCACATCACTGCATGCATGTCAGATCCCACTCTTCATTAGGGATAGAGAGGAATCTGTGCTTTTAGACTACGTTGCAGGATTAACACCTAAAGCATGATTATGTGCTTACCGCCATGTTTATTCCCTTTGCTGCCCTTCGAACAGTGCACATCCTGCTGTGGCACTGTCCTTAAAACTTTCAAGCCTATGAGGCAAAATTCATCCTTTTCTCAGAAAAGGCTATGCTAGGACAGAATCTGTGGATATAAATTTGAGAGTTGTAGGTGTATTAACGAAAAAGGCAGGTTTCAATCTGCCCTTGCAAATTTGGCTAACTTTATCGTGCACTTAGCTGTGGGATGCTCCTAAATATGCAGGGAGAACCACACTGATGTTAAGGAATCCAGAGAGGAAAGACATGCTTGAACTGAGCATTTTGTCTGTATCCTGCTGCCCTGATCCTGGGTGTTACTTCCGAGGTAGGTGTTTGCATTTGGCTGTTTGGTTGAGCTGACAATTTGCCAGTGAATGCTGATGGAAGTGGCAGCTACTTCCGCCGCCCAGCCTCCCTAAGCAGGGCGGGCAGGCAAGACTTTGCAGTTCCTCTGTCCTGCAAGAACCTCTGGGTGATTTTGTTATTTCTTTCATGTTTTTTAGCTCAAGAATGTCTCTCTTGACATAGACTCTTTAAAGCCCTAACACTCTTCCCAGCTGCACTGCTCGTAGCACTACACACTGCCCAGGTAACCATAAAGACCACCTGTTATAAATGTTCATCAGTTCATATCATAAAAATTAATCCCACGAGCCAACTCCAATCAGCAGCTGAATTGGGGCCAGATTTGTTAGGGGAACCAACAAGTTTCTCTTTGAATGCAGGGCACACAGAGGAGAAAAGGGCAGGCCTTAAATCAGTGTGTAGTTTAATTGTTTTTATTTTCTCAGAGGCCCCGAAGCAGTGTAATGCAGGTTTTTCAATGCTGACATCACAAAATACTGGGACTGCCAAGTCCGTGTGGGTGGAGAAGAAAGGAGGTGTTCTTTATCCTTATAAACACTCGTGCGTCTGTTCTCATGGAAGAAAAAAGGAACAAACTTTCCCGATGATTCTCTGAGAATGTAAATGCCACATGAGTATTTTGGCTAAGGGCAGAAATGGCACTTCCTGTGCTGTCTTCACTGCTCGATTGTCTTGTCCTAGTTACATAAGTTGTGTTTTATCAACTGGTGCATATGCATAGAAAACCAGTTGGAGAACTCTACGAGTCATTTATCACCTCCTCACTATTTCCATTAGAATTACTCATACTCACAGTTGCTCTGAAAAGAGTGTTCAGGTATTCTGCATCAAAGCATTGATGTTCCAGCCTCTTGCCTGTAAATTAAATACTTTTTGTCTTATATCTGATGATATTTAGGTTGCAAAACCTGAAAATTAGCAGGGACATCCGTTGTATTCCTTAGGAAAAAACATCTCAAAAGTTTTTAGCTGTTACGCTGCTTTTTGATAGAAGGAGAAATATTGGGTTAAACTCATCCTTGATGAAACCTAATTTCTCTTAATGACTTTAGAGAAATTAATTTTCACATATATATTTACACCTGCCATGGTGTGCAGCATGGAAAGAGTGCTTGTCACCAGTTTACATAAATCATTTGCTTTACAACAGAATATAGTGTTTTATTAATCTAACTAAATCTAAAGAAGATGCTTTTCATTCAGACGTTCTATGTATAGAAAACAAATTATGACACTTATGTGACTAGTGTTCAGATCCCTGTGAGTTCCTTAGAAGAGCATGGATGGTGGCTTTTTGAATATTTGGCATTGCACAGTGTGGCCTGGGAATGGAGACATTCTTTAGAGGCTGTTCAGTTGAACTGATTTTGTAGTAGCGGAGGCTTAGAAACACCCTAGCGCTGTTTGATTTGCTGTCCTTTTATCCATCGGTAAGAGCTTGTGCTCTTGCTGAGGATACAAGGTGGCCCTATAAAGATGCTGTGTAGTTGTTATTAATCTTGTAATCAAGTGGACTATAAAAAATGCTTTGTTGTTCCAGAGCTCTGAGATGCTGCAGGGCTGGGGCAGTGTTACTTGACATAAAAATGACCGACTCTGTTCCTAGCAAGAAAAGGAAGGGGATGTGGGAAGAAAGCAAATTGAAAAATCAAACCCCAAATGGAGCAGAGGACAGAGTGTTTAGCATTGCTCAGGACGGTTTGGACATGTGAATCTGGAAAGCTCACCTTCTGTTGCATGTCTCTATTTGTGGGAGCAGTGAAATGTGTAGTGACTTTAGCAAAGTGGAATGTAAATGGAGGAACACATTTGGTTTTCCCTCTTTTTGCAAGCCTACCCTGAGCTTGCTTGCAGGCGGAAGCTGTTAGCTGTGGAGCTGTTGAGCCCAGCAGGGAAAACAGCTTGTGCTTCTAATCATTGGGACAGGTAGTGGACTCCTAAATCTTGTTTGCTTTAATTGGTCTAGTAGTGCCTTTGAATCAGTGGGACTGGGGTGAATAATGTACTCGAGATTTGTCCTAGTATCTTCATTGTAGGCCATAGGTCTTACAATGTAAACTATTAATTTACTGTAGATGAAACACCAGGAGATTGGTCTTGAAGTCCCTGGGGGATTGTGGAATTGCAAATTAACTCCTCACAATTTACTTAATCAGAGTGTGTATTTATTTTTTCAGATGACATTCTCATGTGAGAAAAGTTCAGGAAGCGGCTAATTGGAAATGAGGTACAGCTGGGACTCCCAGCTTCCTTCTGAGAGTAGCAGGCTCCTTTTGCCTGTTTCTTTGTCTGTTCTCTATGATGTACTGATATGTGAGGACTACATTGAGCCTCTGGCAGAGACAGGCCCCAAACTCCGCAGCACTCAGTACGGGGGGTAGGGGGGGCAGAAGAATAGCTTTAAATTCTTTCTCAGAAGTCCTGGTAAAGGGTGACTTAACATGACACAAAAATGCATGTGGATTAGAATAACTGTGCTTACACGGTGCCTTGTAGATAGTGGGGCTCAGCCCCAGTTTCCAACATGTTCTTCTTTGTTCTTCCCACTGTAATTAATCCTGCAAGAGATATTTTTGTTACTGTTACTTTTCTGCCACACCAAAATTTTTTTACTCTGTTTTGCCATAAAGGGATGTCTCCCAGTTCACTGGATCTTCAGTGTCAATTGCAGTTTGGATTGTAGAACAGCTTTTGAGCATAGGAACTTTCCTCATAGTCTGAAAAAATCTAGGTCCTCAAAGAAAATGAGTACAAATGTGGTTTTTTTCTTCTTCTTCTATGAATTGATCTGTTGCCTTTCACATGCTTGCAGGTGTGGATGTAGGGGCCAAAACCTGTAAGGTTGGCATTGAAATATAGTGGGAACTGGGATGCACACAAATCCTGAATTTCTTTGTACGCAGTCCTGTTGGATGATAAGCAGCTCCTGGGGGCTCGTTGCTGCACGTGTGTTTCCTTCTATGTAGTGGGTGACTGCATGGAGCTGTGTGGGATGGACATTTAGACTTCCTGGGTGCCACCTGGCTGAAAATGCTGTGTCTGCACTGTGATAAATTGTAACTGTCTGTTCCTTAAACCTCGCTGGGTGAGGTAATCTTCTTGATAAACCTTATCGGAGAAGTGAAGGGTTGTACTGTCTCACAAGAAGGGTCAAGTTAACGCTGGCATAGGGCTATGTAAACAGAATGTGCATGCATGACTGGGCAAGAACAAGTAAGAGGGGTAACAGGGGGTTTTGGTGAAGACGAGAAGTTCATTACGTGAGAAAGACGAGAAGCCTTCATTGCACGACCACCAGGAGGTGAGGAAGGCAGTGAACGACCCCCTAACAACAAGATAGGCAGATGCAGAGTACACCACTGGAAGGTGAAGGATATAAAACTTTCGGGAACTGGGCACGCGCCGTCGGTGGAGTGGGACTCCCGGGCCGCCCAGCGCTGTTTTGCTGGCTGCCACTTGCTAAATAAACACTTCATATTTTAATTGGCTCAGTCTCGCATCAATTTGTGGGATCAACTTATAACATGCACCTTGCTCTGAGTTGTCTCAGAGGACTTGAGGGTAACTCTTAGAGTACTTGGGCCTTAATGGAGGTACCATTGATGTTGATGGCCTGATTCCCTTCATGCAGTGGAAAACCAAAGGAGATAAAGGCCTTTGGGTCTTGAGTGCAGGGACAATATTTCTCCTCAAAAAGTGTACCACTATTTCAGCTCATGAGACAGAATGAGGAAAAAAGCTTTAGTGGTCATAGTTAAGTTTTTATTTTAATATGGAGGAAGAGAATGTCTGCATTTATTGCTGAGTCTGCTTTTCCTAATACTCATTAATTTTTTCTTTAGTGCATTTGCATTGTGCTCAGATTATCTAATCAGTTTGCTATTACTCTTTTTCTTTTTTGTCCCCCATTTCTCATCTATGTTATCATCATGAAAGTAAGCATTCTACAGCAATAGGGTTTGTTGCTCAGAAGGAAGGGAGTTCTGTTTAATAAAGTTGATTTAGTGTCTAAAAATAGAAAAGCTTTGGCTTGTCTCTTGGATCAGGTGGTTACAGTGGTGAAGACCTCTTGTCACAGTTTGTTGTTTGTTCTTGGGGACAAGTATTTTTCTGTCAAAGAAAGATGCAACTTTAGGAAATTTGGAATCATAAGTAGTTTATATCTGATGTCCACCAAAAAATTGAACTGACTGTATTCAGATATCAGAATACTACTTTTATGCAGTTAAGGCTCTGTTTCTATGATAAGGACTTTCAATATTTTCAGAGATTACGGGATAATTATAACTCGGCAATTAAAAAAAATATTTGGCATTGGAACTTGGCTTTAGATGTGTTCTCCTGAGAGTAAATTTCTTTAACCACATCATAAGCTTTTTTTTTTAAATGTTATATTTGGATTATATCAGATTACAAAAAAATCCTAGCAGTTTATCATCTGTGGGTTGGATTTCTGTGGTGAGAACTCCCATCTCAAAAGCAGAAATGCAGTTTTGCTACTGCTACTTGGAATCTTACTGGCTTGGGTAAAGCTTTTTCAAATGCATTTTGATTTCCAGCTGTTTTTTTAACAGTGTGCTTAATCATCTTGTAGTTGCAAAAAATCCTAGCTCCTACTGGAAGTGATGGGAGGTGAGGTGCCTGGGTGGTATTGGTAAATCCTAGCACACACCCATCTGCTCCTCTAGAGGCACAGTTACATTTTAGGTTGTGTTCCTACATGCCACTGGCTTCATAGTCTTGCAGGCATCCTGTGACAATGCCATGTGGGTGCATGTTTGTGGATACAGATCTTGATCCTTCAGTGCACACTGTGGAGAGCCATTTCCGAAACTCATGGAACATGGAACCATGTTCCACTGGGGTCCTTCATAAGCGAGTGGTTTGCTCTGAGAAGTCATGCCTCCACTGCAGCTCTGCACACAGGATGGCTCTCCGTTCCCCTTTCTTCTTGTGCCTGGAGGAGAGCCAATGCCTTGTACAAACCCAGAGTGGTCTCCAGAAAGTCATTCCAGCCTGCTTTGCAATAATTCTCTTTTCTTGTTAGTTTGGTAAGCTAGCAATAGCGTCAGGTGTAGTGAGTGCACAGTGTCCTGAAGGAAAAACAAATACGTTCCTTCAATATGAACAGTTAATATAAGTGTTTCTGTTCTGAAAATAAATTTTTGCTCTGTTCTGGAAGCTGGATGGAATAGTCCTGGAAGCACAGAGAAACAGGAATAGCAAATGTGCAATGTGAGTGCAACACTTGCTGTCCTCCGCAGAGGCAGACCTGGATGCTCCACCCTGGCACTTTGAAGTGGAGTTGCTTAAACAATCCTCTGTAAATAACAGATCTTAGTGTTTGTTTATAATGAGCCATTTGTGAATTATTGTTTTCATTATTCATCTAACCTCAAAGATGGAGAAATAACAATTCACAGATTAATGCTTTTCTATCAATAGCTGAATAATTACTGGGGGGCAAGCCATCCACTTCCATTTGAGGTGTGTGACTGTTCAGTCCTTGGCCTCTTTACTGGTGCTGCCACTGAAGGGGCCAGCTGCACAGATAATGCATCTTGTGACCTGGATTTCTGTCCATTAGCAGCTGGATTGCTCCATCAAGGAATTTCACAAAGGCCATTTGAGCAGGGGTTGGGTGGAGCAGCAGTGTGAGGCCTCGGCATGAGTAGTGCGGGTAGGCAATGGTGTGGCACCATCTGAAATAATAGTTTGTTCTCAGAGTACGTTTGCTTTGGCAGAGTTTAATACTTCAGCTACTGACGTCCATTCCTGGCTGAAGTACCTGTGTTTCCAGGCTCTCTCTCCCAGTCTGATGAGTTGAGTGCAGTGGTAACTGTGCTAAACTACCTTGGTTCACCAATTTTGTGCAAGTGGTGGGGTTGACAGCTTGTGGGGAGGTAACCTCAAGTTTGGAATCACAGAAAAGACATAGAAAACACTCTTGGGATCCTCCAGTCCAACCATCAACCCCACTCTACAAAGTTCTTCCCTATACTATATCCCCCAAGATCACATCTAAATGACTCTTAACATGTTCAGGGATGGTGACTTAACCACCTCCCTGGGCAGCCTGCTCACCCTTCACCAGCTTCATTGTCCTCCTCTGCACTCGCTCTCCAGTAGGAGACAGTGTTTATGATCCCTTGGGAGAAGGGACTGGAAATGTAAAGATAGGTTTTATTTTGTAGACAGTACAGGAAGGCCAGCTTTGTGTTTAATTTGTTTATTTTTTTTTATTTTTATTTCAGTCCAGCTTTTTATTTAGAACAAGCATTTTTATTTTAGCCTTAAAACTACTTGCAGTCAGAGCCACTAGCAGTGTTTGCAGGCTGACAACTCACTTAATTCTTGGTCCCTCTTCAGTTCTGTGGGAATTTGGGAAGGGAGATTAAAAGACTTTGGAGACTGGTTAAGGATGAGGAGGTGAATTGAAAACAAATTGGATTGGTCCAACCTGTAGTAGTTGAAAGATGTCTTCACCTGTACTGTAGACGGGAGACTTTCATAGCCTTGCACTTGCAGGCCAAGGTTACATGTGTCAGGTGACAATCAAGGGCATTATTTGCTGCCGTTAAACCAGTGATGTCTCACAACTGAATGGGTCATGTAATGCCAGACTTTTATTTAGCTGAATGGATCACATGACACTAGACCAGCTTCTCTCTTTGTTTAGATGTTCTTGCTGTGCAGAAACTCAAGTTTGTTTTCAGAACCTGGTGAGGGTTTTGCCTTTTGCTCGGGCTCAGCTGAGTCACTTAGGAGAGTTTTATTATGTTTTCCTCTTGGTACGGAGTCCCTCCACTGGGAGTTCAAATGATTACTTTCTTCCCTGTGAGAAGTATAGTCTGTCCCAGCAGGCAGTGCTGATAGACCGTGTGTCCCACTGCAGCTTGAGGAGATTCCACAACAGCAGTATAGTGTGTCATTGGGAGCTACTGTGCTACTTCCCAGTAAAATTTAGCTCTAAACTGTAGCTTGTACCCATAAAATACATGCTTTTGTTGAGATGTAATACACTGCATCAGAGCGTGTGCAGGTGAGTTTTTGTTGTGGTTTGGGCTGGGCACTAAATGAATGACAGATGCTCTCTTTTACTTCTCTACACTTTTTCCAACACTTTTCAGAGTTGGAAAGCATCTTCAGGGAGAGAATGATAAGAAGGAAAAGAGACATATGGGTTTAAAACACTTTAAATGAAAATATTAGTAAAATAATAAAAAGAAAATAATGAGATGTAGAATATATACAAAATATATAAACATATCAAGCTCCCGGGATGGCAGTCATGTCACTGGCATGTGCTGAGAAAGTCACAGGCTGGACTCAGCAATGGATGGGAACTGGATCTGGATGCAGGAATGCATGGATTTGGAACAAAGGCAGACGAACAGAGTCCTCCTTGGATGCTCACCATTGTAAAAGGAGAGGTGACCCTTTGATGCCTCAGCTTGTATACTGAGTATGATGCTGATGGGATGGAATGGAATGCCCTAGTTGGTCAGTTTTGGGTCACCTGTTCTGTCTGCTCCTCCCTGCAGGTGTGATGTTTTTGTGCATTTCCGTTTCCGACCCTCCGACAGGGCATATAGCAAAGTTAGCTGGCCTTGGTTGGTATAGCAGTAAGTATAAACAAGAGTCTCTCTGCACACCATTCCTTCGTATAAATTAGAAACATCAGGTCTTCTTACTCTGGAAGCAGGCTACCGTCTGAAAAATATGCTGTTAATTTCAGAGAATTCAGTTAGTTAGAAGAAGCTTAGCTAAAAAAAGAAAATTGGTTCTGCTTTACCTCAAACCAGGGCAGCTTTCAAGACAGGAAAACACAAGCGGAAGCTCTAAAACACTTTATGATGGGAGCAGAGGTCTTACTACAAAGTGAGTTAAAAGCATAGGTTCAGCAGAAGGTAAATCAGAATTTCTGGTCTGCATCTTTTACCTGTCTTTGGGAGCTCGACTCTGCCGTTTCTGTAAAAAGCAGTATTATTATACTTTCGCATTGAGTTTGTGTGCGTTGTTTTTAGCTGAAAGATACTGCAGCCCACCCTTCGGGCAGGTGATTTGATGAGTTACAGCTGAGTATGAGAGCTCACATCTGGAATACTGTGTCCAGTTTCAGGTTCCCCAGCATAAGAATAACATTTACGTGTACTGGAACAAGTCCAGCGTAGGGCCACCACGATGATTAATGGGACAATGAGATATCGGGAGACAAATTATTTTCTTCCATCTGGAGAAGAGGAGTCTATGGGAATCTGGTGAAGTTCCCACTGACTGGAAAAGGGGAAACATAACATCAATATCCAAAAAGGGAAAAAAGGAAGACCCAGGGATCTACAGACTAAGTAAGTCTTTCACCTCTGTGCCTGGCAAGATCGTGGAGCGGATCCTCCTGGAATCTCTGCTAAGGCGTGTAGGAAAAAGGAGGTGATTGGTGACAGCCAACATGGCTTCACCAAGGACAAGTCATGGCTGATAAATTTGGTGGCCTTTTATGATATTGCCACAGCATTGCTAAACAAGGGCAGGGCAACAGATGTCATTTACCTGAACTTATGCAAAGCATTTGACACTATCCTGGACGACATCTTGGTCTCAAAATTGGAAAGTCATGGATTTGGCAGATGGGCCACTTGGTGAATAAGGAACTGGCTTGATGGCCACACTCAAAGGGTTGTGGTCAATTGCAAATGTCTAAATGGTGGCCAATGATGAGTGGTGTTCCTCGGGGGTCAGTACTGGGACTAGTGCTATTTAACATCTTTTTGGGAGACATAGACAGTGGGATAGAGTGCACCCTCAGAAAGTTTGCCAATGACACCAAGCTGTGTGGTGTGGTCAACACACTGGAGGGAAGGGATGCCATCCAGATGGACCTGGACAGGACTAAGAGGTGAGCTTGTACAAACCTCATACAGTTCAGCCAAGCCAAGTGCAGGGTCCTGCACCTGGGACGTGGCAATCCCAGGCACAAATACAGGTTGGGTGGGGAATGGCTGGAGAGCAGGCCTCGGGAGAAGGACTTGGGAGTGATGATGGATGAGAAGCTCAACATGAGCCGGCAGAGCACACTGGCAACCCAGAAAGCCAACCACATCCTGAGCTGCATCAAAAGAAGCATGGCCAGCAGGTTGCAGGAGGTGATTCTGTCCCTCTACTCTGCTCTGATGAGACCCTACCTGGAGTACTGTGTCCAGCTCTGGAGTCTTCAACATAGAAAGGACATGGAACTGTTGGAACGAGTCCCCTGAAGGGTCACAAAACAAAAGGGCTGGAGCACCTCTCCTATGAAGATGAGTTCCTTCCAATTCTAACCATTCTGTGATTTTATGGGGAAGTCTTACTGATGCCTCATAGGTAGAGGGAGGGTATAGAAAAGGTGCTGCCAAACTCTCCTTGGAAATGCATGAGGAAGGGGCCAGGGCAAAGGATACAGGTTGCAACAGGGGAAATTCCAAGTAGATATAGGAAAAAGCTTCAGTATTGTGAAGATGGTCAAACACTGGAACAGGGACTGTGTAGACTTTTTCAGTTGTGGAGGTGTTTTGAAGTTCAGCTAGAAGAGGTCTGGGTGACCTGCCTGGGACAGGTGCTTGGACTAGAGTCGTCAAGAAACCCTTCCAACCTGTATCATTACGTGTTTCTAGTTCTGTTTGAAGACCATTGGCTTTGAATTTCATCCCATTGAATGGAAACTGGTGACAAAAGATCAGATGTGCTGAGAGTAGTCAGCTGTGGTGTGTCTTGTACAACCACCAATTTGAGTCCTAGCATTGACTTTGAGTGTAACAGAGAGAGTAAAACAGGTGTGCAGGTCCTCCCTTAATCCCAGCTCATTCCCCGCTGCCATTATTTTTTGGTTAGTTTGCTGTAAGTTCTTTTTCTTGAACAATAATTGTATTTGCATACTCTTGGAGTTGTGAAGAACAGTGAGAAAGCATCAGTGGATGTATAAAACTAGCAGAGTAGCTTTCTGAAACAGAGTAGTTTTTTCCCTGTCCTATCTTTGTATGCCATATTTGCTTGTTTAAACGGAATTCTCTATGTGGTGTTCTTGGCTCAGTAAAGAGTCAATTTTAGGTGCCAGGGAAAGAGCTGTACTCTTTTTGCTGAAAGAAGAGGACACATAGGCCAACTGGGTCAACAGAAGATCGTAGCAAAGATAGGAAAAGGCTGGTTTTGCTTCTGACACGTAACAGTTCAGCTGCTGAACGACCACAGGGTCTGCACGCAATTCATGACCAAAATAGCTATTTCTGCACTGCAGCTATTCTCTCTCAGTGCCAGAAATGTCCCCTGATCATTGCTTACTTTTTTTTTCCTCCTCTGGCCAGTCTGTGGGTGACAAATGATTTTACCAAGATCAAGCTTCTGGCTGTTATTGTAGCTTCTGCCAAGGTTAAATCTCTTCTGCCTGGTTAAGGCTGACTTTTGTGAGGCAGGACATGAAAAGTGCATGAGCCCAGGAGAAAAACAGAGGAGCAAAACCAGCTTCTGGTTTGTATCTCAGAACCTCCTTGGGAATCTGCTGTGGAAATCCTTAGTCTACGAAATTTCTTTCTTTAAAGGATGAAAACATATTTCAGAAGCTCTAAAAAGTGTGTGGAATAAACAGCACCTTTCATTTGTGGCTAATACCAGAATATTACTAAGATTTACTGTTTTCACAATGATCTCTTCGTTCTAGTGCGTTACTGCGCTTGGGCTCTCTGCCAGGTCTGAGCTGTGCCCAGTATCCCTTAGCAAATGAACATGGCATGTGAACATACAAACATGATATTTGTGTATCCATCACTCTAACAGAGCAGAAATCTCCCTAACCCTGAAATTTTATTTGATAGGTTCTGATCAGACACAATTAGTCTGCATAATTTCTGTGCTGCTCTGTCCATTCTTTTAGACTTTGCGGTTTGAGAGAGGTCTGTAGCCCATGTCAGACACTGTAATGCCACAGCTGTGCATGCCCCAGAGTTCATTTGTCTCAAGACCGAAACTGGCAGAAAATGTAGTTAAAGCATGCTGTTCACAGGGGCTCTCAGCTGGGTTCAGCTCAACAGATGTGGGCCTTGGAGCCGCCTTGTATCACAGACCCTGTGCAGCCTGAGCTGAAAGCTTCACAAGCGCAGCAAAATGGGGTTTTAGAAAATCTACCATAGCATATTTCTTGAACGTATAACATTGTTTCTCTGCACTGGGGAAGTATCACAATGATAATTCTCTAGAAACGTTTGTTTCTCTTCTGTGGTGGTGAGTGAGAAAGGGCAATGGAGTAGGAGATCCGAACAGTGTTTTAAAGGACTTCCCACAGGCAACGTTGCCTATAAGTAGGGTGGTGTTTAACTACTAAGGATACTTTTGCTTAAACTACTGGAATTCAGCCAGGAGCACTTTACTTCTCTCAGTGTGTTCTCTGGGAGTAAAACATGTGTTTGTTTCTGCTGTCTCAGTGTTCTTACTACACAAAAATGATTGATACAACCTTTGCAGTTCTATTTGAATTGATGGGTCACATGCAAAGACAAGTAAGCATTGAAGAAGCAAACCAAAGCTAGCCAAACCAGTAAGAAGAAAACAAACAAAAGAACTGTGTCTGGGTTCTCCTGTGTGGTCTCTTTCTTACCCTGCTAACATTGCTTGGGCCAGGATTAAAAACACATAGGTTGGTGTTTCACAGAATCATAGAATGGTTAGAGTTGGAGTGAACCTTAAAGATCATCAAGTTCCAACCGCCCTGCCATGGGCTGGGACACCTCCTACTAGAACGTGGTTCCTGAACACGTATTTGCATATTGCCCCAGCAGTAACTGCCATGTGTGGTGTGCTTGTGTGGAAGGAAGAACTGGGAGATTTGGGAGGTGCTTGGGTACCAGGACCTCTGCCCTCAGATCTCCCTGTCTTTCCTACTCAGGCAGGTGATGCTGGGAGCTGTGCTTGGGGAGACTGGTGGTGTTTGGCGTCTTATAATAAGAAACTCTTCAGAACAGCAGTACTTACAGTATTTATGATGCAGCATGTGACTCAAGTGAGGTCCTGATTTCATCTGTGGCTCCATAATATATATGCTTGGTATAAAAAAAAATTGACTGATAGCATTTTATTTTCACACTTGGTAAAGTGCTCCATACTGCTGACCTTTTCTTAACACAATGGTAAGTTTATTTCTGGTGACACTAATTATATTATGATAAAAAAGTAACAGGGTACTGCAGGCAGTAAAATTAGCCTTATCTGAATGGTAAACAAAAATATTTTGAGTGTCATGATACTAAATGAATTTCATTTGCATCAAATAATTCTTCCTTTTCTATATTGCACTTCCTGCTTTACTACCTCTTTCCTGCTGTTAATTACTGATTTCAGTTAAGGTACAGATACTTTGTTTCACTATCTGTTTACTATGGGGTTAGATTTCTGAAAAAATGACCAGTGAGTTCCCCTCATTGTTTATGCAATTTTGTGTTTGTTTACACAGACATATGTTTTACAAGGCTGTAACCCCAAGAATATAATTGCTTCCACTGCAAAGCTAAAGTGCTTCTTACCTATTTCAAAATCTGTATTCAGGATTGGCTGAATGATATGTTTCTTCCCCCATACTGTGAAATATTCTGAAAATCTTAAGGGGTTTCTTACAGAAGCACTCCAGAGACCTTACAGAGGTGCCTTATGGATTGCCTGCCTGGACTAGCAGTCCTTTAGAGTATGACTGATACCATAAATACAAACTATGTGCTGCACAGATATTTACCAGCAGAAGACTGTAGATTTTTATTTTCTCAACTAAGACTGATGGGACACTGCCAGATGTGTAACCCAAGTTTGTGGGAAGTTTTATTTTCCAAGGAGATAAGAAATTTCCTTTGGGACTCTGATATTCTGATCTTCTTGGAGCTATAATCCATGAAGCCAATTTTTAATTGAGTTTAAGGGCATAACTGTTATTGTAATTGATACAGTAATACAATTCCTGTGAGAGAAGCTGAAGAAAAGTTGATAATCATTAATCAGTACTTTTTTTTCCCTTCCTAAATGGAGTGGAAAACAAAGCAGTGTGTCCATCAAATGAGTACAGAAATTATTGTTAATCTTTTTGAAGTGCCTTCTGGTGGTAAGGAAAACTTTATACACAGTTAAGAAATGAAAACAAATATTTGTCCAGATGAGAAGCCAGGAGGAGGAGATAAACAAGGCAGTGGTAATGGGACCGTCAGAACTGTCTGAAAACCAAAAGAACAGAGAAGAAAATCAGTTTGGATTTTAGCAGCTAATTTGGAACAGAATGTCACTGAGGGCAGCAAAACCTAAACTTTATCAGTATTTTGAGTATGTTCTGATATGTTCCAGAGTATGTATTTATTTATTATTTTTCTTACTGAGCTTGGAGATGCTGTTTAACTCCTAATAGCAGAGCTTTCCCTTTTTGATTCAGCCACTGTAGAAGTGAAGTAGCTCTGAGGAAATCTTAGTGACTTAGTGACTGCAGAGAGATGTCAAGTGGAGCCTGCTGAGTTGCAGCAAGGCTGAGAAATGTTTAAGTGACTCTTGAAACTGGGACTTAAGTTTTTATGTAGCTTACATTGATGCTGGATGTGAAGTGTCCTTGCTGTAAAACTATTTGTGCAGTGTCTACGTGCTGTAAGGGAGGCTGCCTAGGCTAGACAACATAAAGACTTGTGGTAAAGATGTACATTGTTCTGGACAAGACATCAAAGTACAAGGATGGAGAGTCAATGAGCACTGATTTACCCAGTTATTTGGGTATGGTGGGGGTGAGGGAGGTGGGGATGTATTGTATAGAAGCCAGACCCACTGGCTGCCATGCTCTGCTATCCCCACACATCAATGAAATGTTTGCTTTCTGTTGTCCCCAACATGCACGTGTACTTCTTCCTCAAAGGGGGATAGCTGCCTTTGAAGGGCTGCAGAAGGTAGTTTCTCCCCAGAGCTGGTTAGAGCTGTCCCTTACCAGGTCTTACTTTCAGAGGAGTTGAAAATTTGCATCTTTGGCTAATGGTACTCTTAAGAGTTGGGTGGCAACAGCTTCTGGGTTAACAGCAGAACTGTGAACTCTGCTCCAAAATGATGGAGGACCAGGTGTGAGGTGTTCATGTTAGTGTTGGTGGGCAATGAGGTGTGATGTTGTGCCAGCTGCTCACTATGCTGTACTATACCCAGGCACTCTCTCAAGTAAATCCTCGTGGCATGTCTTCCTACCAAAAGGAATTTCTTATCAGAGGACCTGCAGAAGTTGTTTTCCTTCTGTATCAAAATTTTTTGCCTTTTCTGTTTCAGGTTGTTCTGTTTCTTGGTCTTCTGCCATACTGTCTCCCTATTCTCCCCCCCCCCTTTGCCACAGCACTGGTTCTTTGGTCCCACCCTGTTGAATAGGCCCATGTCCTGTCATTCCCACAGGCCAAGAAGCATAGCATGTGGCTGGACACTCTTGAAAAAGAGAGGTCAAAGAGTAATAAATGATGCTCATTAGCCTAAATCTGCTAGACAGCCATGGACACCCCAAGAGGACTCTCATGATGTTTTAAGCTAATTATTGCAGGGTTTATATTAGTTTAAATCAGTTTGTATTTTGTCTACATTTGAAAGGGAGAGTTTTCCTCTTTAGTTATTGCATCTAACTCTTCTCCATGGTCATTGGATCACAGACATTTTATATATATATTTTTTTTTTTGGTATAAATCAGGGCCAGCCTGATGGCTTAAGGGTGGGGAGAGAAAGGCAGTGAGACATCTGTGCTTTAATCCCCTTATGGTTGTTTTCATGGCAGCTAGAGCCTATGAGGAATCACGTTTGCAGGGACGACTAGTGAAAAGTTTGGTGCGTGACTGGGTTATTGCTGGGCTTTGCTTTGAATGGACACAACTAGTTTTTCTTGTGCACATGCCACATGCTTGTGTGTTGGCCAAGACCAGCTTCTAGCTGAAAACCAACCCAGCTACAAAGCTGGCAGCAGCAGTAACAGACTCCCTTCCTGTAGAGAGGAAGCAGGTCTTAGCAATGTGCAGCAGATGTTGCCCACTGGATGACAGATGCATTTAAAATCAGTTGTAAAACTGGATTTGAGATTTTGCAAATTAAGTTGAACAAGGACAAGTGCTATTTAACAGTCTGTGTGCTT
Source organism: Jacana jacana (assembly GCA_013400555.1). Classification (NCBI taxonomy): domain Eukaryota; kingdom Metazoa; phylum Chordata; class Aves; order Charadriiformes; family Jacanidae; genus Jacana; species Jacana jacana. Next base: position 215,930 of record VZTM01024260.1, on the reverse strand, counting down.
TAGTAGAGAATTGTATTTCTGTTACACTGAAGTTCTGTGAAAGAATCAAAGCTAAGACATTGAGTTCTGCTCTAAGAAATATGACACTGAATTGCACCTGGATTCTGAAAATCCAGGTTGGGTCCTTGTTTTGTGTATAAACTCCATTTGGGTGACCATGTCTGGCAAGCAAAGTGGCATACTGTGTGACGCAGAGATCCCTGATGTAGTGCAAGACCCAGAAGTGGGGATATTAGTGGAGGTATGAAGGAAATTAACCTGTGAAAAAATGCTGTGCTATTGCAGCTGTATAGCTTCTGGGATGCAGTGCCAAACGTGTTTCTGGGCTGTGTGGTCAGTGCAACTGCCTTAGCATTCTGTCACACAGGACTCTGCTCTGGTCTTTTCTGTTCTGGGAATGCTGTTCTGTGGAGGCAGTGAGGCAGCTGAGTACAACTGTGATAAGGACTCTGAAAGCCATCAAGTTACTTGAGTTGTGTTTCAGACCCTACATTTGAAATCACACAGATGTCAACATAGATTATGCTGCAGTAGCACTGCACTGTATTTTCTTTTTTTCCTTCTAGTTTTGGGGGCATATTCTGCAGGTACAGGGACAGGGCTGGGCAAACACCAATGTCAGTGTCAGTTTTGGGAACTGGGGGTTGTAACAGTCTGTACTGGTCTGCTTTGAGGCTTTCTCTCAAATTACACCTAAAGTGAAATCAAGCTTTGTAATGTAGCATGCTGGGAAGACCATTTGAAGGTGTAAACAGTGGCTGAAAACAGGTGATGTACCATCACAGAATATCAGGGATTGGGAGGGACCTTGAAAGATCATCCAGTCCAATCCCTCTGCTGGAGCAGGAACACCTAGATCAGATCACTCAGGAACGCGTCCAGGCGAGTTTTGAATGTGTCCAGAGAAGGAGACTCCACAACCTCCCTGGGCAGCCCCTTCCAGTGTTCAGTCACTCTCACTGTGAAGAAATTTTTCCTCATACACTTCTCACACCCAGGAGATGAGGTGGGATGGTGCTGTGGCACTGTGCCAGGACCTCTGTTTATTTTCCCTTTTCAAATGTCTGTTGTTCCTTTTAAATATTTTTATTGTGTACTTCTGAAATACTGTTTGATCATTCAAGGATAAATGGAAATAAGATGCTGTAATATATTATGGCTGGCTAAGGGTGGCTGTGCTGATGAGAAAACAATGGAAGGATCAAGAAATCACTACTAAATAGAGTATGCCAGCTATCCCAAGCACTGAGTGTAGTATATGATAGTTAGAGGCAAAAATCCTGTGTATTTCAAAAGAGCACAGAACATAAAAGATGTAGCACTTAAAGTCTATAAAACACAAGGTAAATATATGCACTTCTAAGAGATGTCATATCTTTCCATATATTGATTCTCATTTGAGACTGGAAAGGAAAGTTGTGGTCATGTTCCCAGCTCTGCAGTGGTTGCTCTGAGGAATATCCAGTTTTTCCTGTTGTGTTCTTTGGGTGGAGTGCACTCCTGCTGCCCTGATAGAGATGCCATAGAAAAGAAGGTTGAGAAGGAGTTATGAAGCACTCTGCCACCCTATCGTTGCTCTGTATGGAGATGTTTTTCTTTAAGCTGGGGAGGTTTGCTACTGTATAATATACTGCAAATTCTCATAGGAAAAAAACCCCATCAACACAAAAGTACTGATATCTTGTCTAGTATCAAAAGATATATTTGGGGTAGAGGGCGAGATAGTTGTCAGGCATCTCTTTTTGTGAATTAAGTAGTATTGACAGCAAAGTGAGAACAACAGGAATGAATAAATAAAATACATTTTCCCCATGAGGTTGCCCTTTGTAAAGGAAACTCCTTTAATGGTTTTGACACAGAAAGAAACTGAGGGATTTCCATTGAGGTAACATGAGATTCAAGGAATAATCATCAGGAATAGTATATAAAATAGAAAACAAAGATCCTGAAAACTTTTTACATGTTTGACTTTAGTATGCAAAAAGCAGGCTGAAGGAGAGCTTGTGGATGCCATTCTTTGCTGCATCTGATGTGCACAGAAATGGTTTGGAATGTTTTCACAGTTACTCATGTTATTATAGGAACTAATTTAGAAAAAAATCTCAAACATTTTTGTCTGATGGACAAGTTTCAAAAATAGTATTTCAAAATTTATCTAGTATTGTAAATTCTTCTTTCTGTGGCAACAGGAGCTTATAATTACTAATAAATATCTTAAAAGATATGGAAGAGCATTGTTGCTGAAATTGATTTTATGTATCATAACGAGAGTGGCTTGAATAATATAAACAAGTATTCCTGGTAGGTTGAAAAGGGTGGCAGATTTTCATCAGTGAAATTTTGGGGACCTGACATTTTTTAAAAAATTTTTTGCAAATTTTTCTTTCAACTGAACTACTTGCACATTGTTCGCAAATGGTTTGAAATGAAAAAAATCTGTCTTTTATTGCTGGTCAAAATAAAACAAGTCACCCTGAAAATTAAAGAGACTCAAGTCAAAACCCAGGCTTTTTGCTAGCTTTATCTGAGTAATGATGTTTTCCAAGATTTTTGCCTGTTGTAATCTGCAGACAAGACATAATAGAAGAGTGTGTTCCCATGGTTGCTCTTTTTTTTAATCTGGATAAAATGAGATTTAAAAAAAAAAATTCTCTTCTATGTGCTTTAAAGTTTAAAATGGGTAAAAATTCAGTAAGCCTGTTCTGAAGAATTACAAAAAAGTGATGTTTTTGTGATAGCTGCTGAGGCAGCCTCATTAATTAGCCTTCCTGGTTACAACATGACTGATGCAGAGACTACTGAGATACTTGGTTTTCTTTTTCTTTGTAGCCTTTGGTTACAGCATGACAGTGATGCAGAAAGTAGTGAGATACTTAATTTTCTTTTTCCCCATGATCTTTGCAGAAAAAGGTGTATGATGTGCACCTTTTCCCAAGGACACCTGCAAGTAAAGATTTAATATAATAAAATAATAAATATAGTTATACCTTTTTTTCCTGTATGTTGCCTGAAAACAACATTGGAAGTTATATTATCAAACAGATCATCGTATAAAAATTCTTTATTTCCCCTTGTAGCACACAGTTTGAATGAGTATTCTAATTAACCTGGTTATTCTTCCTTAGCTATTGTCTAAATGTTTAATATTGAATATAATCTGCCTTTTGGAAATTGCAAATACAATTTATATGCTCCTCCTCTTCCTATTATAAAGCATAATTCATGCACATACACTTGTGTGCAATCTTAGGTAATTTGAAAGCTCAGCTGCTTGTTATGGAGCATTGTCTTTAAGAGACGGGCATGATTTTAGAAGCTTGTGATGAGGTGTTTGCAAAGAGAGGAAAAAAATTACACTTGTTGTTGTGTTAAAGCCCTTAATGATGACTAAATATTACCAATGCCATTCAGTCGATAATGTTTTTTTAATTGGAAAATTGCTATTTTGATGAACTTTAAACTTTTGTTAAAGCATTTGAAAGAAAAATTGAAATCTTTTGCTTGTGAGGTAAAGAGTAATATTACTGACAAAGCCCCAGAAGAAAAGCAGACTTAACTTACCATTTTTCACAAAAGCTGCATAATTCTTCCACTAGAGAGCTGTTAAGAGTTTATTTGATTACAGGATTAGCCAGGCCACAACCACCTTTTTGCTTTGATTTTTCCCTTGGGAGGCTGTCATGCAAGAGGCTGCCTTCCCACATGCTCAGCAGCCACCTTTGCACAGGATGTCCTTCTGTGCTGGCTGGACACCAGCATGGCTACGGGCCAGGCCTCTTCCCACTGCTTAGCATTGTGTTGGGGCGGCTCGGCTCTTACCCACAGCATGGTGGAAGTGGAAAATCTTGGAGTAGGGCAGAGCACCACACTGGGATTCATGATGGTTTTCCCTGGCCCAAGTAAAGATCTATTTGGTAGTAATCCAAAAGCTGCTGCTGCTGTGTGTTTAGCTGGACAGCTGTGGTCTCTACAAGGATCCACAAGGATTTTCCTGGCGTCTTGCACAGAGAAGCAGCCAGCACTGTATTTTGAGGTGTGTCTGTATGTATGTATTACCTTCTCAGTGGATCAGTTGCAAAGTATTCAAACTGGCCTGGAGAACAAGGCTTATGAGGATCGATTGAGGGAGTTGGGGTTGTTTAGTCTGAGGAAGAGGAGGCTGAGGGGAGACCTCATCACTCTCTACAACTGCTTGAAAGGGCACTGTAGAGATATTGGTGCTGGTCTCTTCTCACGGGCAATGAGCGACAGGACAAGAGGGAATGGCTGCAAGCTGCAGCAGGGTAGGGTTAGGCTAGACATTAGGAAAAAATTTTTCACGGAGAGAGTGGTCAGTCAGTGGAATCAGCTGCCCAGGGAGGTGGTGGAGTCACCATCCCTGACTGTGTTTAAGAGTAGATTAGATGTGGTGTTGAGGGATCTAGTGTAAGGGAGAACTTGTAGAGTAGGGCTGATGGTTGGACTTGATGATCCCAGGGGTCTCTTCCAACCTAAATGATTCTATGATTCTATGATTCTAGATACATGGAAGGAAAAGATCCTTTTTGTACAGAAAGATTTAGCTTTTTTCCTGCTTAGTTGCAGAAATATGCTAGCTTTTGCTTTATGAATTAAGTGTGGTCAAAAAGTATGTTTTATAATCCCCTGTTGTAGATCTTATTTTTGAGTATAACTAGTACTGTGGGTCATGTTACCTTCTTCAAAAAGGACTGAATGTTTGAAGGTGTGCTTTTTTTGAAAGATGATTAGAAATTTGCATTCTGTGATCTGTCAAGGTGTTACCATGTTTTTAAAAATTTCTACACTAAAGCTAACAAGTCTACAGATGTAATGGATGTAACACGTCCATTTTCTTGGAAAGCATGAGTAACTTTATCAAATTAATTTCTACTCTGACAAGAAACTAAATCCTTTACTGAAATGGATTCCATATATGCCATGTTTAGCAGATCTTCTCTAAAGAAATACTTATTATAGCAGATTACTGAATAATTAGGATGATTCAGAGACTGACGGGTATAGACTATAGGTAAATATTTTAAGTGTTGGATAGGAACCAGAACTGTTATACTGCACAGGCATGAATGGTAAAAGCAAAGCTGTCAGTTCATGTTATTGGAGTTAACACTGGGTAAGATGATGAGGATGACTTTTCTGTAAAGATAAAACTTCGACTTGGATAGACTGTACAGATGGGCCAATGTTAATGGCATGGGCTCCAACAAGGCCAAGTGCCAGGTCCTGCACTTGGGCCACAACAACCCCATGCATCGCTACAGGCTTGGGAAAGTGTGGCTGGAGAGCTGCCTGGCAGAAAAGGACCTGGGGGATTCTAACTGACAAGCGGCTGAACATGAGCCAGCAAGTCCTGGCTTGCATAAAGAATAGTGTGAAGAGCAGAAGTAGGGAGGTGATTGTCCCCCTGTACTCAGCACTGGTGAGGCCACACCTTGAGTACTGTGTCCAGTTCTGGGCACTTCAGCACAAGAGAGATATTGAGGTGCTGGAGTGAGTACAGAGGAGGGCAACGGAACTGAAAGGCCTGGAGAATAAATATTATGAGGAACGATTGAGGGAGCTGGGACTCTTTAGTTTGCGGAAAAGGAGGCTGAGGGGAGCCCTCATCACTCTCTACAACTACTTGAAAGGGCATTGTAGAGAGGTTGGTGCTGGTCTCTTCTCAAGAGCAATTAGTGATAGAACAAGAGGGAATGGGGCTGCAAGCTGCAGTAGGTTTAGGCTTGACATTAGGAAAAAATTCTTCACAGCAAGAGTGGTCAGTGGAATCAGCTGCCCAGGGAGGTGGTGGAGTCACCATCCCTGACTGTGTTTAAGAGTAGATTGGATGTGGTGTTGAGGGGTATGGTGTAGGGGAGAACTTGTAGAGTAGGGCAGACGGTTGGACTCGATCATCCCAAGGGTCTCTTCCAGCCAAAATGATTCTATGGTTCTATGATTCTATCCTAAAGCATGGAAATGATTAAGTCCCTCAGCAAGCATTGACTTTTTTTATGTACCCGTCTCTTATTCTTCAAGGAAAGGAAAAATGAAAACTGTTCACCGATGGAGTCGGTGAGATGCATATTCTATTTGTTTGTCTCATTTACCTTGTTAATTTTTGATTTTTGGTGCTCAGTTGGGAGGTCATGCTTTGGTTCTATGCCTTGTCTTGTGGCTGATACTTGCTGAATAAATGTCAATGAACAAAAATACACAGTCTGTGACCACACAAACAAGTCTCGTGTGTTGAATGTGTGACTGGTTGTGCTTGCCTGCAGTACTGCTTTGTTCTGATGCAGTGATGCTAGGCCTGCATTAGAAGCAGCATTAAAGGATTAATGGGTTGAACTGAATATTTCGTGATTCCTTGAAGTGTCAACATCAGCATGCAACAGCACACTGCTGATTAGCTTGATTCAGTCTTTGGCAGCCAGCACAAGGCATTATCCTGAGACAGTGTGCACTTCATCCACTGCAGAAGGACTCAGTGTCAGAGTTACTGTGATATAGGATTAAAAAAAACAAAATTAAGCCTTTTTAGAAGTGGAACTGTGCCTATATGCTTTGCAGGTAAAACTGGCATGGCATGAAGGGTCAAATCAAGTGTGCTCTTGGTTTTGCCTCAGTGGAAACAGTCATTCTCCTTCAGTGGCAGTCTTGTGCTTGTAGGAACCAGTGCTCAGAAAATACTTATAGAACCTACTATAATTGAGTAGGATGTTTAATTTTTGGTATATTTGCTCTTCAGATGTTTGTGTCCTGGCTGCCTTTACTTTTCAATATGCTTTCCTTTCCTTTCTCTCCTTAACANAAAAGAAAAAAAGTTTGTGTATTTACTCGGTGTTTATATATACATGTGGACACAAAAATGCACACCTGAACACTGAGGACCAGAACATGTGCATATTTCAGAAACCCTCATCTCTCTTTGATGTGGGTCCTGAATATGATTAGTTCAAGTGGCCTCTGCCTGTGGTTAGGTTGACATTGGATGCCCTGTCAGACGCTTTCTCTATTTCAAATCAACTTATGGTCTAGAGTTTTGACAAGCGTATTCTAATTTATTTAATACTGCAGCTGTACTTGCTTGCTCCCAAGTGCTTTCCTTGTATCTTTTAAGAAAAAAAAAAATGCTGTCATAAAGACTATTCCAGAACCAGAAAGTGTCAGTGGAAATGTTGCATGGGATCCCTTGAGCCCTGTGCTCGGCACATCTTGGTCTTCCAAATGGTTATGTGGTAGGACCCACTGAGTTTAGTATGGCTGATTGAGTAATTAAGGACAACTTTCAAGAATCACAGCTTGCTGTGTCAGAGCCCAGTTTTCTTTTTTGCTCATAAGAGTAGTTGCCACAGTGGTCAGCTTTGGACTGTTGGAGCAGTTTTCTAAGTTACCTGCTTTCAGTTACCAGCCTCTATTAAATCAAACCCCTCAATTCTGAATGTCCTTTGAACCTTTGAAAATCTCTACTTTGAAAAATAGCTGGAGATTAATTATATATATATAGCATTTTGAAATGTACCAAGACAAGCTCTTCGCTCAGCACCTATAATTACAAACAGCATTCTGATCCTGAATAGAGGGTTTTAAACAAAGATCACATTCAAAACTGCTTATTAATTACCTTTCTGTCAGCCCTTTTAATAAAGGAAGAGATACATTATTCTTTGGCTGAAGTACAAATACAATGGAGATAATGTCACTTCCCGAGGAAGGATTATTTAAGACTAGAACGATGCTTGTACCTACTAATTAGAAGTTAATAAGTCTTTAAAAAATGAGATTTCTAAGCCAGATTTGAATCAGTTTGCTATTGTGACTTGTGACTGAGGTCTTTGGGTGAGGGAACCAGAAAGCCCTGCTATGTGTCCTTGTCTTCCCCAGTTAGCCTTTAGACTGGGTAGCATTGTTAATGTGCTGTTTCTGTGATGCCACAAACGTTCATACAGGGATAAGGAGGCCACCAAAGACTTAGTATTTATATATTTTATTCAGAATAAAAAAAACCAACAACCCAAACATATTTTAAATGGTGTTTTTTCATTAATTCCAAGTTCTGTACACTTCCACATATTTTTCTAGTATGGCTGTAGAAATACATTGAGTCCTAGTCACCCTTTGCATCTCAGACAGTGCCTTTTGTGTCATGTTGCAGCACAAAATGTTACTCTGGTTCTTAATGCACTTGACCTCACTTACGTCTAGATGATGTATCACAGACCGAGAAAACTGTTAAAGGAACCTTTTAACATAGCTGAGTCAAATGGCTCATTTCAGGAAATACTGGAATAAAGGGTGTTTGTGCAGTCTTTGTGGCAGCCTTCTACATATGAATTATAAAGCAGTCTTTAATTATGGGATCACTTTATTACTTGTTTCCACATAACTCATGCCTCATTGAGTGCAGGGTATAGATGTTGCTCCATTTAGGAACAGCTGCTCAGTGTTTTTTCCTCCTGTATTTTTAGAGTATGTCTTAATTCTTTTTGTTTGCTGCAAATGGTGTAAGACTGTTTTGAAAATACTGACTTTTCTGTATTCAGTCATCCTTACATTATCTTGCTGTGTCACAAGTTTAGGAATTTATATTTCAGAACCCTGCAGTATAATGGAGGTTCAATTGCACTGTAGAGGTGGAACAAACCTTTACAGTCCAAGTAACCCTACTTGTAGGTGTCCAGTGGAAGCTGCTCACTCAGGTTTACTGTGGAGTCATCAGCGCTCTGGTCTGCCCCTCTGTGAGCAGTTTGGGCATAGAGATGCAGATTGGGCATCAGACCCTGGGCAGAGGCTGGGAAAGAAACAGTTGTCTAGGACATCCTGCTTAGACTCCAAAGCTTCCCTCCTCACACCTGCATGCTCCTTTCCCTATCCCTTGCCTTATTATGTGCCTTTCAGTTGTGTCAGAGTGCTGTCCTTCAGATATATCCTTTTCTTCATACCTGGAATACCTTTAAATTCTGTAAGAGTGAGGAGCAGGTCCTGTGGAAAGACACTGTGATCTTTTAATTAAAACCTGTGCATCGGGCAACTGGAGTTTAAACTGTTCAGAAAAGTTAAAGAATTAACTTAAATTTATTGTCTTATCTAGCATGGCAGAGTTTTTTTTTAAATTATTCAAGATCCATATTTATCAAATCAACCCATTTGAGCATTTTAGATATTTAAGGCTAACACATATTTAATTGATCCTTTAATTAAAAAATATGATCCTTCGTGCATGTGAGACTTAGAAAGTCCAGAAGAAGACTCTTGATTTCTGATATGAACACCTTACATTGAACTTGATTTTTAGAAATGAGTATCATTTGACTGATTTTTTTTCTTCTGTACTATTGAAGCTTTGTATTATATTCTTTGATTTGCTGGTTGTTGAAACTGCTTATGGTAATTATTAAGGAGTTTTTCCCAATTATTAACCCTTAACTAGATCTGCTTATGGACTTTTCAAAGTTGTGTAGCTGCTGTGAGCCTGTTTAACAGGTACCCATAGCATCAGCTGAGGCTGTGTGACAGCTGCCATCTGAATTGGGTTGTGTGTTTTTTCAAAGATTTTCTTGGAATCTTGCAATAAATAACTTAATCTCTTTGTACCTTGTTTACCCTTCTATATAGGAAAAACTAATCCTTTGTGACCTTTGGAAGGTAAAGATTGTAGACTGGGAGCTCTTTGGACATTAAAATAGTAGGAGCCTGTAAGACAGAGGCAGACTGTTCATTTAATGCTTCCTCTTGAAAAGTTGTGATTGGCAGGGCTGACTGGTTATGTTGTTGGCAGGCCTGGTCAGTGGTGAAGCTCTGATTGACTTTGTGGACTCTGGACCAGATGTTGTAACAGGACAAACACTCAAGCATTTGTTTTAGGGAGAGAATGGGAACACATAGATTGTCTGCCAGCAGAGAGAAGGAGATGCTTTTGATCTCTTCATCACTGCAGAGAGAGGAACAACTCACATTGTGGTTCCCTGAGGCATGCATCCAAGATAGATCCTTACCTGCTATGAATCTGTGGCATTTCCTGGCATTTTGGTGGAGCTGTGCTGATCTGTCCTAGGTAGGAGTTGGGCTTTTGAGTATGAAATCTCGTGGAAAAAGTTCCTGGCAGTTCTTGCCTTGCACAAAACTTCCAACCATGTTATCCCAAATAGGTTGATGTCAATAAATTGAGAGTTGGTGCAGCGTGTAATAAGAGGATGGGATTAATTTTACTTGCAACTGTATAGATCCTGGATAAGCTATTCAGAATTTGCAGGTTCACAGTAACAGAAGTGCCTTGCCATGAGAGGATAAAGAATTTACTTGCATAAGAGCAAGGTTAGAGCAAAGCTGATTGCTCTTGATAGTAAATTATTTTCTTTTTTGTTAGATGTTTTCTTGCACTGTTGGTACCCTTGCAGTGTATTGAGTTGCACCTTCGAAAATGTGTTTAAGCATAGAAAATGGCAAGAGGTTAACAGGATCAGTCAAAGAACCAATCAGAAGCTTTGAGTTTCTGTCACTGCAGAAGTACTGACAGCGCATGATGTACTTTTGGTGTGAATTCCTGTCCCTGAAGCTGGGAAATTGGAATGAAAGGGTATGCACTCTGAATAGCTCCTGCAAAACCAGGCTTTTGGCTTCCATTAAAGATACTGAATATGTATCTGCTCCTTTTTTGCACAGCAGGGAAGATGCCCCACAGATCTGTTACATTACTCCCTCTTCAGCTCTGAGCCATAGATCATTTTTCGTGTGTAAACAATCTAAAATATTCTGGGGTTTTTAGAACTCATTAAACTTTTCCTATCACGAGGCATGGTAAGAGAGGCTATCAAAAGTACCATAGCAGATGAGGAACAGCCTTACTCCAATTAGGGATAAAATGGGCTTTGAAATTTCTGGCTCTTTAAAGAAACAGAGGATTCATTTGTTCTTCCTTCACACAGGCTGCTGTGAGCAGCGTACAGCAGTAGGCTTCAAATATGAACCTCAGTGCAAAATGTGAATTAGCCTAGTGTATTTCCAGGGATAAGGCCTTCAGAGTGCATCCACAGCTCCTGCTGCTCAGCTTCATCACATGCAAGCAGGCAGACAACCAGAAATCTTGGACTGGCAGTTATCTGCACTGCCAAATCAAGAAAGGTAAATGTACAAGACTGGAAGAAATTGCAAGAGATACGATGTAGACCTTGGTTATGGAGCCAGATTCCCAGAGATATCCCTGCCTCCTGTTTACCTGGTTCTTTTTGACTGTCCAGTGAAGGTGGTATACAGCTTCAGTACTTTACTAATTTAGTTCGATTAGCCTAAATCTCCTTTGCAAGTCTTTCAGACATGTTGAACAACTGCTAGCTATATACTTTGGAGGATTATCTCCTGTGTTAAGGCATGTTGTGTTGCAGATAACAGCTAATAGTACTAGGTTGATTGCTCTGACAGAAGAGCTCTGGAAAATCTGACTGTGGAAGCTGAATATCCAGTTGTTCACTTTGGTTTACTGTGGGGTGTGACTTGCCTCCACCTAGGAGTCAGCACAGTTGAGAGGAATGTGGGTTTGCACTCCAGCTCCTCCTGTGCAAAATCGTTTACCTGGACTCAGCCTCTTGGGTTTCAACTAAGATGTTGGTGGTTGAAGCTGCGTGCTGAAGTGTTTCTTTTTGCTGCCTCTGCAGCTGCACCACTACAGCACTTTGCGTCATTGAGTTTCATGGCATTGTTTCTGAATGATTTTGGACTGAATGAAATACTTGTAAACTCTCCCAGCTCAGTGCTTTCTTCTGGCTATTCACACAAAATATTGCAAAGTAAGCCTCAGATTGACCCCTCTGAGAACTCATTCAAACCCTTGAAGAGGAAGGCACAGCATTTATGTGCTGCCCCTTTTTCCAATAAATATGGAAAACTGGATTAGACTAGTTTGTCTTGGTTGGTGCTTTACAAATGCAGATTGGCTGATTTTGATAATCTATCCATCTTTGGGTATTTATAATTGATTAATGATTTGTTTCAGGAATCTGAGTTAGACTAGCAGGTCTCTAGTGTGTGGTCATCATCCTCTTTCCTTTCTATGGTGGGCCTGTGCTTGCTTTCAAGCAGCACTTGAGGACTTTCTTCATCTCCTGTGAATTTGCAGTGTCAGTAATTTCTTTCATTAGCGTGTGATTGCTTTGCTTTGATGATGTTTTTATGTTGATGGCTGGTTGTTTTGGTGTTTGGGTTTTTTTTACATAATAAAAAAATTCCATGACCTACATGAGTCTCTTGTTAAGGTTCTTTAAACACATCTCTCTGGTTTGGTCAGCACTGCAGTTACTTGATGTCCCAGCTTTCTTTTGCCACATAACATTTGTATCTTTATTCCATCTCCAGCGCTTCCAGCTTTCTTACGCTGTTTTGGCCTCCCATGAAGCTCTGCTGACCTCTGCAGAGTTGCTTGAAGTCTCTCTTTTTTTTTTTTTTTTCTTTTTTCTGAGATTCCCTACCTTTAATCTGCTGCATTTATTTAATCCTTCTGTTGGAATAGTTGGTGGTATAATTTCATAGAATCATAGAATCATAGAATCATTTAGGTTGGAAGAGACCCCTGGGATCATCAAGTCCAACCATCAGCCCTACTCTACAAATTCTCCCCTACACTAGATCCCTCAACACCACATCTAATCTGCTCTTAAACACAGTCAGGGAGGGTGACTCCACCACCTCCCTGGGCAGCTGATTCCACTGACTGACCATTTCATCATTATCACTACCTCTTTCCTTCAGATTTTCAGTTTCTCCTGTTTAGCCAAACAGCACCATCTTCTGAAATGAAACCCACCCAGGGTGTTAGAAGATCTTGATGTGTCCAGCTGCACAAATGGGTATTTTGTACAAGCACTGCTGTCTTTGTAGCATGTGCCCCTCTCTCGGTGCTGGTGAAGGCTGGAGGATGGGAAGTACTGACAACTTCATTTTCCTATTGCATGTTACTGGGAAGCTACTTGTGATAGACTTTGATAACCAGATCTGTTGGTGTGACTCCTTGTGGGAACGCTGGCTTCATATGAAAGCTGATAGTATTAGAAAATGCCACTGTAGTTACAGGAAAGGGGTAGATAAATTATTCAATATAGGCATGTTCTTTAAAAACAACTCCTGATTTTATTAGCCAACAAGTATTCAGAAGATAAAGTGCCAACATGTAGCAGTGCTAACTGTGTTTTCTCTGAGTCAAGCTATTGGCATGATACTGCTTGTTAGTACTCTTCTCCTAAATGTGTCCTGGGTGTTCACCACAGGCTCCATGAGTCAGGACTGTGATTCTGAAAATCTGGGGGTTCTTAAAGCAGAGTTAACTGAGTGTAATTGTAGCAGAAAATTAAATAGATGTCTGATTAGTGTTTCGTAGCCATGTTATCTTGCTAGCAACAAGTCTGTTTTCTTCTTATTGTGACCCAAGGTATTAGGATGAATGTAGAGTCTCTCAAGGAGTAAACATTGTGGACCAGGCCTTAAAGATGCTAGAAGTTCTGCTTGCTGGAAGTGCCAGGGTTGTGTGCCTGTCCATCAGAAGCTCATCAGAAGCTTTATAAAAGGGATTATGCTGGTACTGTCCCTGTTCATCTCTTGCTTTAGATATGCTTTGCGTATAGACTGGGAGCTCCTCAGAGATTAGGAGGTGCTGAATGGGGTTTTGCTCAAGGGAGTAATATTATGTATGAGTTGGTAGATGGTTGTGTTTTGCTGACCATTATTAACAGTGTCTGGACAAGTAGCATCTTCTTAAAGAATGCCAAATCTTTGGTGCATGACACTGCACCTGGGGGTGGGGCCTTAGACAAATCTCATTTAGCAAGTCTAACCGGCTTAGGGCTGATTTCCTTCTCAGACATATGGAATTAACCAAAGATAATAAGGACCACGCCTGGCCAGCATATTGTAAGAACTGACTTTTCATTTTTTGGTATTGGAAAGAAAGAAGAAATAGCTGAGCTTGAGTTTTCTGCTTTTCTCTTGATAACACTGCCATCTTTATTCTCCATTATGACAGTAGTGCGCAATACAGACAATCTTTGTTTGCTTTCAGAAAGTTGCCCTATGCTTAAAAGCAGGAGGTATGGATGGAGTTGTTGCTTTTTGCTCATGTTTCAGCCGCTGCCTCATGTTAACTTTGGCAAGATACTGAACCTGCCCTTTACTAACTTTCTGTGCAATGAAACGCTTCATTTCTGAGTTTGATAAAGTCAGAGACAAGGCTTCCATTGCTTTCAGTGACAATCCCTGTGCTCAGTGAGATATAGCAAAGTTGATGAAAAGGACAAAATGCTTTTATTTCTGCTAGCATTTTTCTTCTCCTCAGCCTTCCCATGTCAAGCAGTGAAATGTTTAATATAGCTTTGTTCATTTTTGTTACCCACATACTGGCAGAAGTTAATTCAGCAGGTAGGTTGCATGCTGATTAAGGGTGGTGGTACTGGAAAATGGCTCCTTTGCTGGCTGTTGGCTTGCAGCTGGGAAGGGAATTCTGACTGTTCTCCCACCTCCTTGGGCAATTCAATGTAATTCGTAAATATCAACAATTTGCACTTTATAGGGGCTTCTCCCTTGCCCAGCCTTTCCCAGGATTTGCAAAGCAGTAATTAATCCTCATTTATGCTGTTAGAATAATACTATACTCACTGTAAGATATGGTAGGAACTAGAGCACAAAGTAGTTAAGGATATGCCCAAGGTCATACAATAAACAGCTGTAGCACCAGAGAGAATTCTCCTCTGTGACTGCTCAGCAGCACTTCCCCATTGAAGCTTTTCTGTGGTACATGATACTCTGGTACATGATTCTGAATTTATAGAGCCCATCAGTCTAGTCTGCAGCTTGTAAGCACATCATTTCCTACTGTGCAGTATCACTCTGGGGTTCCTGGAAACAAGGAAGCTTTTAATAAATGAAGTCATACTATCTATGTTCTTTCTTTGCCATTCTTTTGGTTGTTGCTGTTACCATCTTTTTGTAATTTTTGGTGAATCATCCCTGGTTAATCTAGATACATGAAAGGTCTTCTGCCTGGGGAAGACCATCCTTTTTGTAAAGGAAGAAGGGATTTAGTTGTTTCTGTGAAACTTTGATCCTAACACAAACTTTCAGCGTAGACTGTGTTTCAGTGGAATCTGCTTTTCTGTGTGTATCCGCTTTATAAGAGAACAGGCATTCTGAAGGCCCAAGCTCTTCAGTGGTGCATGGTTTCGATGCATTCAAAAGCATGTAAGCTATGATGGCAGGAGAGGTTCTAGTCACTGGCAAGGAGAGTTTAGTATAACTTTGCACATATTGCCAAGAGCAGAGAAGGAAGGTATTTTGTTAATCCCATGATGCAATTAATGAGTCTTCAATTCATTTAATAAAATGAGAGCTTTTTCCCTTTTATAGCTACCACTAACTGAGAGTTTTTGCTTTGTTTCAGATTCTGAAAACCTGGACTAAAATATTTTGTGACTGACGTGACAACATCACTAAAAGGTGGGTCTTCTGTTTTTGTTGATCTCCTATCAGTCATTCCAGAGCACTGGAAACGCTGTACATCTCCACTTTGCTAGGATAGATTGCCTAATGAATCACTTTGTCTTGTTCAAACAAAACCAGGTAGTTTGACAGGGCTCCTCCTATGTCTGCATGTACATGTGTTATGTAATTTGATGGTATTTTAAACAAAGAGAATAAATATGTTTCCTTGGCTGTACATTGAAGGTGTTTATGGTACAGAGGTGGAAACTTAAGCGAAAATAAAAACGCACTGGGATTTTTGCCAACTTTTTTATGCAGGTGTCTGTTTTTTGTAGGAAATGTTCTATTTGCAGTACAGGTTGAGCTATCCGAAAGCCGGTGCTGCTGGGTACAAGCCTTGCAAGCTGAAGCTCTAACATGGTGTTTTTCTCTTCTCACACCTCAAATTTAGGCTTCGTGGTTGCCAAGAATGTTTTCCACAACATGGGCTGATTACTTGTCTGTCAGTCACCACATGCCCACTTTGTTTGAGGGTTTGTTGCTGTGCTTTGTTGAAATATTTTATTGAGGTTGTTTACAGAATACGCAGATTTGCAATGCAGGACAGGTGCAAAGAAATGCTGAACCCTAGATTTCCCACTGTATCCTGGAGTTACCTGTGCAGAGGAGGGTTTGTGTAATGGGTGCAGACAGCTTGTGGTTATTTAAATGGCTCAAAGTGAAAAACAACACAAAGAGAGATGATAAATAGAAATTTCACTTTATCCAGTGGTTGTTGCAAGAGCAATCATTTGGTCATTCCTCTTCAGCCAAGAAAAGCGCCGGTCTCAGCTACCTGAGGTTTTCCAGCACCATGTTTATCTGGTGATACAGCACAGCCATGATGAAGTCATAGGTTTGGTTTGTTTTTTTTTTTTCTTTCCTGGACTTTGTTCTTGTCCTTCTTGCTAGGGCAGAGAATGGAGTAAAAACTGGGACATGCATTGCCTGCATCTGTGTGCTGAGGGCAGTTTCTTTTGGCCACAACATTGTTGCTCTTACTGCATCCACTCATTTCTATCTTGGAGGTCATAGTTCTTTTTTCCTATGTCTGAAGGCATGAGTCTTTCTAGAGTACATGTCCACAGCAGGAGAATGAGTGGCAGTATTTCAGTGCAGAGCAGCAGTATCTGTGCTGGGTATTTCAGAGTGCAGTGTTTTTAACCAGTTCGGAAATACTGCATTGTAACTGTGGTGGGCTGTGGTACAGACACACTGTTTGTATTTTCAAGATACTAAAAAGAATTGCCAAGAATTGCCAAAGAATTGTAAACTTTGTCTCATGGTAATGAGAGAAACAGGTGAGGTATGAAAATTTATTGGCAAGCCCCTGGTTGTCAACATACTTGAAATGAAGCTGCCAGGGTCTTGCTCAAGGTATTAATTCTTGTCCAGTGAGAAAAATTCTAGCTTTGATTTCAGTTGAGTGCAAGAGGCTTCTTTTAGCTGTTCCTTGTCAGTCTTTGCATGTCATTGAACATGATTCATTACACAAAAAGTTAAATGGTCAGGAAGAGCTCTGTCTTTCAAAGCTGTAATAAGGCCAAGCCAAGCAACTCTAATGTAAGAGAGTAATTTGAGAGTCTGCACTTAAAGTGTAGATGAAGCTGTTTGGTGGGTGCTCTTTGCAAAGAATAACAGTGAAGTTGAGGAGAGTTTGTCCTGCATTTTAATTCACTTGTGCAAATCTGAGATTCAAAAGTTTGGATGGCAGGTGCTGAATGTGCTGTCTGCTCTTACCAGGAGCTCCTCACAGACAGCAATGTGTGTAACAAGGAAAATCAGTGCATGCTGGTGAGCTGCCAGCTTAAAGGGATAGGTAAACTCCTGTCTGCTCTTAGAATTGAGTAGTAATCCAGTTCTCTCTGTACCCAGAATCTGTGTGCTTTCAGCTGTGTCTGAGCTGCTCACAATTTATCATGTGAAGAAAAGGTGGTTTTGCATAAATGGAGAGCAAGAAAACTTCTTGTAATTAAAGAATCGGTTGCCCAAATCATGTTTTACTAAGCTGATCAAACAGTGAGTGCAGGCTGCAGGAGCAGCCCCAGACCAAGGCTGAATAAACACTTTAAACTGAGTTTTGTCAGTTCTTCTGTCTGATACTATCCTCTTTCCCTCGTCTCCTGTGTTAATCTAAGAATGTTCAAATCATGTTACCTTTTCACAGTACCTTAAATGTTCAGCTCTGCCTTTTCTCTTGATAGCCTTCCTTGTAACACTTTCTTAACCCTGTAGACAACCTGCATAATGGTACAGAAAAAATCTTCACGTATTTCTTGGTCTGACTCTGCATCATTTTCTGGACTGCCTCAAAGCACCTTTCCTGTCCTTCATGCTGGTCATATAGCAATTGTGTGTCTTGCACAAAGGGATGAAAGCAAGAACATTTGTGTCAGGCCTGTTTCTGCAAGCTCAAGCATATATTAAACTTAGATATTACCTATTTTTTCACACTTGCAGGGCAATAAAATCCAAATCTTAAATTTAATCTTTTGTTTTGAAGTGCTGCATTTGTGTTTTACTGAGAATCTTGGGGGGGGGGAAGCAACAAAACCAAGTTTTAAAAATTGATCAGACTATATCAGGAAAAACATGAGCGTATGTAAGAAATCATTTCCAGTGAATTCACGATGAATTTCCAGGTTGTATGAACAAAAAAATTGAGATAATTTTATCAAAAGCCTAGGACTTGCATTGCCTAGTTTAACATTAGGCCCTTCTGTGTGGCTATTGCTTGTGAGAAGCATGCTCACCCCGCTCTCCCCCTGCAGAGAGGACAGTCTGTAGTTTAGCACCTCAGGAGGACTGTGAAAGTCGTGTGGGGTTGGGCCATTTTGTGGAGAATCTCCTGTGAATCTAGAAAAAGCTTTTGGTTTTTGGATACCTCTGTTCTCGGTTGAATGTGATGTTGGAAGAAACTGAGTGAGCTGGTGTTCTTACAGGTCCTATAAACAGAGAGATCTAGCTGAGCATTTACCTCTGTACTGTTAAGAGTGATACGAGAACTGAGACCACCATTTGTACTGTGGAGTCTTTTATGCTTTTGTCTTTAAAATTGCTGTTCTTTTGGGCTGTTCTGCTATAGCACAGTAAATGAATGATTGTAATAAGGCACCCGATCTCTTGGAGAATTCTAAGTGTCATTGCACCAGGTTGTCATGGTTTTCTAGTTCCCCGTGTAAGCTTATTCACCTCCAATTGTTTTCTGAAGCTGCTCACATATACTTATCATCACTAGTCTCTCCTGCTCTGCTCCTAGGAACAGAAAACGTGAAGGGATTCAATGCAAAGAGCTCCCACAGCAGAACTTCTTGAGGAGGACAATGCCATGTTGCGTGGAACAGGGGAGCAAGGACAGGCCACACAGCCAAACAACAAAGAGATGTCCTTAGGCCCACTCCTTTCTTTGTTACAGATTTCTTGTGTGATATTCTTCTCTTTGTGCTAAAATAAAGAAGAAAAAGAGAAAGTCAGATCCACTTTCCTGTTAAAGGCATATCCAGCATCCTTTGGCTTGATGCTGAGGGCTGTAAAATACCTTAGAGTCATGTGAATCGGAAGCTATTTAGACCAAGCCTTGGCTTTTCATGTTGAAATCACAAGGAACTTGAGCTTACAAAAAAACTATTAAAAATCCAATTGATTGGAAGTGCTCCTTGTTTTGTTGTTCCAAATGCTTCTCGTATAAGAAGGAGTCCTCCAGTGCATGGGGTAGAGAGGGGCAGAGTTTCTCCATCTAGAGATCTCTTGTGGTGTTTGCCCCGAGTGGTGCACTGTCAGGACATGCAGCGCACCGCCTTGGGCTTTCAGTGGGCAATGCTGTTAGCCCTGGCTGGCAGGAGGGCTGTGGCCCGGTCAGTATGCTGAAGAGTTAGAAAAATATATGTCCTGGGTTGCATCCAGCAGTTTAGGATGGAGGCCATCAAACTGTGTTTTGGGCTGTGTGTCTTCTGGGCTGAGAGCATGTCTTGCAGACCTGTGCAATGCTCCTCAAGTTCATAAGTGAAGAAGTAGGAAGGTTGCCTGTGTGACACCTTTCTCCGAAGCCTGTGGGTCGGATGGGGATCAGGGAAGCCTGTTCTGTCCTAGAACTCATGCCAGGGAGATAACAAAGTTGGAGGTGTTGAATGAGGATTGTGGCTGTAGAGTCTTTTCTTCAGTAGTGCAGGCAAACTATGCAAGGCACCCATATGACTGAACCTGCTATTCTTGCAATAATAAATCTAATAGACTGGATTTCTAATTGTTGTGCCTCTACTAAAGTCAGCACAAGTATGTCAGTATTATACAGTAGCAGAATTGTCTTCTTGTTTTTGTTCTCTTTCAGGTGTATTGAGGCATTTGGACTGCATGTCCAAAACCCACTCACTCAAATAATTCAAAGCCTGAGATTATGAATATAGAAAAATAGGTGTGCTATTTAAAGGCCACTTTGTTTTTATTGTTTGAGATTACATATAACATCTAGAGATAAAGAGTTTAAAAAGCAGCAGTTTTCTGAGTGGTAGTAAAGGCTTGAGTTCTACCAAACACCAGAAGTGAACCAGAGGCAGGGCCAGAAAAATATTTATTGAGGGAGTATCTGAGGAAGTTGTTCTTATTGAGGCCAGCAGCTGTGGAGTGCTAGGTAGTTAACCAAGTAAGTGTTTGTGGGTTGTTTTTTGACTAATTCCATTGCCAGCAATGTCTTCAGGAAAAAACAGCAAATGGAAGGAACAGGTGGAACACAACTTTTTTAAAAGGAAACAACATATTGTAGAACTGCAAGTGTCTGCTTCTACTTAATGTTCAATGTTCAAACACTCTTTGATGCAGTTAATTTATGTGCAATAAATTGCTAGACCCAGCCACTAGGCCCTCAATATATAT
>VZTM01024260.1:185062-195482 GCA_013400555.1 Jacana jacana | reverse complement strand
ATATAATAAATTCTTGTTTTAGTTACTCAGTGGGGTAAAAACATATCCCGTGTTACCTCTTGCATGCCATACCAGGAGGTTGGGAGGCAGTAGGATAATAACAATTTTGATTAGACCCTTCTCCAAAGGAATGAGTGGGAGTGACTTCAATGGGAGTAGGAGCCAGGCCCTTTCTTTGTAAACGGGAAAGATGTCTTCTGAGACAGTATTAAAGAGGAGTCATTATGCCCTTTAATTCTAACCTTAAGAGTTTAAATTAAGTAAGATGTGTCTCTTTGGAGAGACAAAACATATTTTATGGGATTTTCTGATATAGCAGTAAAACCAGGCATGTTTGCAGCAGAGTGATGAAGACTTGGATGAGAGTTTTTATTCCTGAAAGCTTTTCGTGTTTTGTTTTTTTGCGTGTGGTTTTGTTTGTTTTTGTTTTTCTTTTCTCCTCAGCTGCTTATGTGTTTTCTCTATCTAGAAGGTTTGCTTTGCTTACAACCTTTGAGCATAGTGGCTGCAATGCCTTTCTAACTTAAGCATCTTTTGTTACTGGTGGGGAGAAGGCTTTTCAGTGTGTAGGACTAAGAATCTTTTCTGTTACTTACAGTCCTGACTCATATTCTGTTCTTAGATTTTTATCTTATGTCCTCACGTGTTTCTGGAACCATTACCACTCAACAGGTGATATCTCGGGAGTCTGTCATTTCTCCCATAAAGTCACTTCCAGTTTGCTGTGTTGTTTTTTGTTTCGGTTTTTTTTTTTTTCCCCCTCCAATGGTACCACTAACAACAGAACCAGGGTTAAAGATATTTGATCTGATAGGGCAGTATGGAGGGTCTCACGGCAGCTCTGCCTAATGGACGTGCCACATTTTCCGTGTGTCCAGGTTTGTAAGAGAAAAGGGATGACATGCTGAGAGAAAAGAGATTACAATCATAGCAAGAATTGGTTATTTTTCTTGTGACTTTCAACTGCTGCAGGTATAAACATGCCTCATTATCTAAAGGCATTACAGTATCTCTTTTAGTGTTGCTTCTCACCTTGGAAATATATGGGATTAATGGGAGCCATTCACCAAATTCTTGATTTTCAGACTTTGAAAGGTGGATTGTAAAATGTAGTTCATTCCTCTGAAATGCAATTCATGTACAAGCAATTGTTACTGCTTGCGAAACCCACAAGTTATCAGACAGTAGTGTCTTCTAAAAGTGCAGTTTTCCCCAGCATTAGAAGAGAAATTAGTCCTGTGTGGCTCAAACCAGGCCATCAATGTCTAAAGGCAGGAGTTATTTCACTTCAAAACTTTCAAATGAAACCCCAATGGTTTTGCTTGGAACTGATTTGTCTTTTTACTACTATAATCATTGGCTATTTTACTGTATGAATGAAACATATAGCACTTTTTGGGATACACTAAACATGCATCTTCTGTTACTTCTCCTCTGGATATTTGTATGTAGCTGAAATAACTTTGTGAATTCATTTGTAGGTTCTAGTGTGTTTAGGATTGGTGTCTCAAATTCTGATGAAATCAAGTCAGCCCTATGCTTCTAGGGAATGCAGTCTGATGAAGTTTGGAGAATATTAGCCTAGAAGTTGGGTATGAATGGAACCTTGTAACATTTTGATCTTGGCCGAAAAAGAGGAAAGTGCTTGTTTAGAGGTCTCTATCACTGTTGCCCATATTAAGCCACTGTTGAGCAGGGCACTCATAACACTTAGATGTTTTTCTTCATCAGATAGGTTTATAAACCAAGTGCTGTACAAGACAGTGCTTTGCTAGACATCGATATAAAAGCTGTTATCTCACACTTCGATGCTGCAGTGGTGGTTGCTTTGAGCTGAGGCTCCTAAAGGCTTCTCTTGTGAACAAGAATCAAGGGGATTTGTGTGACTGAAAATGTGAAAAACTCAATTCTAAGTTTTTAAGTGTAGTTATAGGAGAGATTTGGCTGTGGCACAGAAATGTAGGCAAGAATTCAATTGATTCTTGTGCTTTTAGCTGAGCTGTCACCCTCAGACTGCTCTTTCCAACTATTTGAATCAAAAATTCAGAGCTAGGGAAGATACAATGCATCACAATGGTGCTGCATTTGAAATCCAGAACTTTGTACACTTTTGTTCCGTTTTTCTTTTTTCCTTGAGGCACCTGCTGAACTAAATAACGGTCATCCTATAAAAATGGTGATGAGAGTATGTGCCATGGGGATAGGAGCCAGGTGGGGGGCAAGGCTCTTTGTGGTTGCATGTCTACATTGGGGAAATGCTTTTGGACCTGCAGCTAGTTTGGAAAAGCACCAGTCAGGGAATAGCTCCTGTCCAAAAATTCTTGTTATGCAGCTGGGATGGGAGGTGAATGGAAAGGTGCAGGAGGTAACTGTTTCCAAAACCAAATCTGCACTAAGTCACAGATGACTTTGAATTTATACAAGACTTTGGGCAGAGGGAAACCTGTGTTCCTCAGCAGTGTACAGCCCCACATTTTCCTGCCTGCCCTGTGACTTGGGGGGGGGCTGAGTTTAGGAGCCAGAAAAATGCCATGTTACTCTTCTGTGAAGGTATTTAGTTCCAGATCTGAGGCAGACATAGGTTGTAGGAGGAGCCTCCTTGGAGATCTATTTCTGAAGTACAAAGGGAGCATTAGTATCTCTGTTACATGTGAGGAAGTCAGGCATATTTCAAGACATTAATATTATTTGCAGACAGTAGGCAAGTCTGTGGCCCAGCTGGGATCAGACTCCAATCTCCTGGGCCTCCTGCAGTGGTTCGTTGTCTCTTCCATCAGTGTCTGTTTCCACTGTACATCTTAATTAACAGCTTATCTTGATTTAAAAACTAAGAAATATCTCTGTAGTGCAGATTTGTGCATGTGTATACACAGATATGTGTATAACCATATTTTGTTTCTTATTAGAAAAAAGGTGTGTGTGCATCTGAGGCATTTTGTAATATGATCAGAAAGAGAAAATACGGACCTCAAACCATCAACTGGTAAACTATTGCTTTGGGTGAAAAGCTATTGCTTTTCTCAAGCAACTACAAAGGCAAGTTTCACATGTGAGCTTTGGGAACTGACCTAGAAAGCTTGGACAATTAAATACAATTTTGACTGATTCTGCCAATATTTTTGTATTATGTATTTTCATAGTAAGCAAGAGGTAAAACTGAAGATTGCTGTGCTTAAGCTCTTCATGTCAGAATGCAGTTGTGCACTTTGCATTCCTGCTAGAAAACTTGAAGCCAGATGATTACTTACCTCTGAAATTGGTGTAGCTCCGTTGATTTCAACAGGCTTGCACCCCCATGCATTTGTTAACAGCCACCAAACAGGCTCTTGAGTCTCAGAAACACACCATGAAGATACTGAGCAACATCTGTAACATAGCAACAGGAAAACCTTTGTGCTGTTCTCATCACTGTTGGTCTCGGAGGTTGGTGGTAATAGTGAGCACGTGGTGGAGAATTTGCTTTCTTTTTGTTCAGACTTGTCAAATTGGAAGTGTAATGCCTGCCAGATTTAAAACAATAGCTAGTTATGGTAGCGGTGCGAGGACCCAGCTTTGAAGAACCTCAGCTTTGGTTCAGCGAGAAAGGTTGGGAAGACCTCACACAGCAGCACATCTCCATGATTTCTTCTTGCTTTCCATGAGATTAATGTTTCCCCTGTGGGAAGATTGGCCTTCCTGAATCCGTTAGAAACTTTACCAGCAGTGTCTGGCATCTCTGTTTTCCCCTTCCAGGCCCTCTGGAGCGTTGTTGCAAGCTGTGTGGGCAGCAGAAGCCTCAGGCTGCCATCCCATGGCAGGCCCTTTGCTTTTGCTGCATTGTCTGGGGATTAAAAGGAAGTACCTTTTGTGCATGGCAGAGAAGGAGGTACTGGGGCTTGGAAAATAGTTTTGGGCCATAAGCAGCCATTATATATTCCTTGGTATCAGCATCTCTGCCAGTGTTAATCAGCGCTGAGGCCTGAGATCAGTGCAGCACCTGCTGCCTGCTCTTTGCCTGCTGTCAGGTGTCTCGCAGTCTTATGCAAACACACCATTTAAGAAAATGAATTACTTGGATGAAATCATTCTGAAAAGAATGGCACCGGATCCTGTGCAAGCCAGACATCACCTCAAAGATGTCCTGTATTTACACAAAATGTAGCAATTAGGTTTTCCCCTGGTATCTTTTGTGTTTTTCACATTGTTTGCCTATTATTTCTACAAGGGCAAATGGGAGGTAGCATGGGTGTAGTAACTACTGTCTGTAATTATGCAGCCAAAAGAAACAGAAAAAGGCTTTCTGGGTGTTCTCTACATCTTGGGATTTATTAGGTGGTTTCATGTGCTGACAGAACAAGATGTAAAATTGCTTCAGTGTTCATCTGTCAACGTATGAGACAGAAGAAGCAAGTCTTATGGAAGTACTCTAGTGCAGGAAGTTGGTTTGTTTGGTTCTGCCCATTGTGGGCAATACCCTCCCCTTTTCAAAATGGTTTTCAGGTCTCCCTATGAACAGACAAAAGTGTTTCTGTTTTTACAACTGCAGTACAAGGAAAAGCACCTTCAGTTAAAGGATATTTCAAAACAAAATCTAGAGCGGATTTTAAAGTGTTTGGTCTGTTTCTGCAGCACTGCTGATCATCAACAAATAATAAAATAATTTGCAGTTCAGAGAAATCCTATAGCTTATTTCCCTATGGGGAAAATGTTATTTCTTTCACTGTTCTTTGGGTTAACTGTAATCATTTGAAAGAAAAAAGGTAAGCAAAGTGTGTTCTGCACCTCAGCTGAAGCAGCTCTGCACTTCCTTGGCTACTCTAATGAAGCAAAACCCTCCACTCGGGAAGATGATAAAAACAAACATGCAAACAGAAGCCACTTACCAGTCATGCTACCCAGCTTCCCGCTAGGATCTGGTTGATGAACTCGTGCTACCTGAGTGCTTGTATCACTCCTGGCTGGGAAGATCAGAGAGGAATCAAATAGAAATGGGAAAATTCTGCAGACCCAGCTCCTGCTGGTGGGGGAGCACCACTGTTGAGACCTCTGAAATCAAACGCTTCTTTATCATGAGGTTGCAATGAAAGCAGAAGGTTTACGCCTGGGTGGGCCTTGCAGCCTGTTTGCTGAGGCAAGAGCATTCATGTTAAGTTGAGCAGTACATGGAGAGGCTGCCTGTTTGAAGACCCATGGGTATCACAGTGGATATGTCATTTAGACCCTGCAGTTTGCCTGGACAAGCTGTGTGCTAGATAAATTTATTTCAAGTAGGGGCAAACTCTGCTAATTTTTTGGATAGATGTCAGGAGCAGGATGTCCTTACGGCTGTGAAAAGTGGAAAGCCCTCACTGGCATAGGGGTGCTGCTGTTGTGCATGGAAGCATCTCCTGTATTCCCAATTGAAAAGATGAATTTTGAAGATGCAAGCATTCCATTTTGGGATCAGTACTCATTTGACAGAGCACAGACAGCGGCCACCGACAAAGTTGACAGTCTTTTTAAAATTACAGTCTCTTGGGCGTATTAAAATGTGAACATCACGTTATGTGCTGCTTTAGCTGAAGCTTATCAGGCAGTCGTGTTACCTCCTTGTTGTGACCAGCCTTACTGAAGGCTTTTAGAGTGCTGTCGCTGCCATCCAACTTGAATATGTGTCTGCCCATAAACAACAGGTTAAGGGCTGCTTTACGAAGGCTCCTGTTCTGTATGATGTTTCCAGAAGCTACTTTTTCCAGCCTCTGGTGACACTGACATTACAAAGATGTAGCATCTTAAAGCTCTGCTCAACGAGTTTTGTCTTTTGCTGTAGTTCAGCTTAGTTATAGAGGGAAGGGTGGTATGGGAGATGCTAAGGGTAGTAACTTGCCTGTACGGTACATATTGTGCAAGTAAGGAATGAAGCTGAGGCTGAAGGTTACCCCGCTCTTATGAAGGTTACAAAGTATATTTGCAGAAGAGGCAATCTGCATCTCATATTTAATCTTCAGAATTAGTGTCAGTACAGAAGAGAGTAGGCAAACCTCAGACAACTTTATTGTGGTTATGAATCATGTGCCTGGGCACAGCAACTGTGATTTGTGGGTTCGGGGCATTTTTAAGGAGCATGACTTTGTGGCTAAAACTTGATCTCGCAAGGAAAGAAATAAAAATAAATTAAAAGAGAAAAGGCAGAGGAACATTTAGACTAAGTAGAGTGACTGAGAGATGGCCCCAGAAGTTTTCGAAAAGCAATGGGATATTTTTCTGGTTTAAATGTCAGTTTAGAGTTTTTGAGTGGGAACTTCCAAGTTTAGCCTCACAGGTCTGGAAATACTGCTGGCCTGTCTGCAAATCCTGTGTTTCCAGCCTTGGACAGAGCCCTTTGGAGCCGAAGCACAGGGTGGCACCTTGCAGAACCTTCTATCAACGAGGTCGATGTGGCTCAGCCCTGCAGCTGAACCCTTGCTGTAAAGGGCTGGGGCTACGAGGTCCATCCTTCTCTATAAAAGTGCAGAGCAGACACTGCCTTGCTGCTGCTTGCATGTGTCTGGTTAATCCGGGAAGCAGTATTAGCTGCCTAATTAATTAGCTTTATGCAGCAGTTGGAAGTTGGGATTCAGGTATAGGTTCATCAGTGGCATGTGTGGAATCAGAAGTTGTGGGGAAGTGGGTTGAAAGTCAGAGTTTTGCATTTGCAGCTGGAGACATAATGAAGAGATTCCCAGGAGATGTTAGCCTACAGTGTGTTTTTCATAACAACTTTCACAAGAACAACACATCTTGGGAGGCTGTCATCAACCTTATGAGTCAGAAAATAGACCCAGGTGATAAGCAAAGGTGATGCTACTGTGCTAATGAAAGGGCTTGGGACCTTAGTGTGGTAAGATTGTTCCTGGCCTGTCCTCCAAGCAGATTGAACAACTGCTTGCATTTCTAGAAAGGCTGCTTTCTTAAGTTCCATTTGATTTCCTCAGCAACTATGTTACCTAGTTTTGGAAGGATACGTGAACTCTGTGTGGCTCAATATGTACACCAGTAGATTCTTTGCACGGGAGCTGTCACATTCACCACTTGGATTTAAAAGTGGCTTTGATTCTCCTGTTTCAATCTTGCCCTCCTCCGGAGTTGCTTTCTGATCAACACTTGATTAAAAAGCATGCTGCAGACCCTCTTCTCCACCAGTGGATGGGTGTATTGATGGGTTGTTAGGGGTATGGATGCTACACTTGCCCCTATGTGCATCCCCTGTTCCAGAGGCCAGTCTGTGTATTTTATGGACCATTGTGTCTCTCCACAGAGTCCCTGTGACTGTGTGTCTCATCTCAATCTTGCATGATGCAGTTGTGTTGCGTTGTGCTAGGTCATGCTTTTAAACTGCAGGATTTCTGAGTGCCAATTGCAAATTGAAACAGGAGAGATTGTTTGGATTATTAGCAGGAAAACAGTCGAAGTTATGACCTTTCTTCTGCTCCTTGGGGCAGAGAAGAGATTTTTTGGTAGCATAATGCTTTGAAACAAATTGGTAATTTGCAGGAATGTTCTTATCTATACCAGGTTAGCTGCTGGGGTGTCTGTAGCCTTCCTGGGTGTTGAAGGAGGTTGCGTGGAAAAGACATTAAATAGAGATAAACTTTAAAAAAGCCAAACCAAGTCATGCAGAGATGTGGAAATAGCTTATTCAGGCCAGAATAACAAAATCTAGGAAAATTATGCCAAATCAAGCAGTGCAGATAAAAATTTTGCCTGAGTGCAGAGCACAGACTGTGGCTATGTACCATTATGAGGTTAGATTTGGGATAGTGCAAGCTGCAGGGAGTGCAGCAGCCAGGAAATAAAAACGACCATAAGGTCAATGCTCAGAGCCAGGTAAATGAGCCGTGCAGTAGGACAAGACAGGGGCAGTGCGAAAGCTCCCTGTAGATGTGATTCCAGAGGTGATGTAGTCTGGTGTTGTCCTTGACAAGGAGAATGGGGCTGACAGTGACTGTCTATTCCTTGTATGTTTGTTTGAATTCATGGGGAATTTGCTGTGATGAAGTTAGTGCACTATAGTCTGCATGAAAAGAACCAGTGAAAAACTGCAAGACTCTGTCATGACTTCTGTTTTTAACAGTTTTCCTACCTTACAGTACCTTAGTGTCTCTACAGCTGCGTATGACAGGAGTAAGAAAACTTACTCCTAGGAGTGAGGGGGGTTCTAGCAAAATGAGCTTTGCAAGCGTCTGGGAAGAGCCTCTGACCTGCCTCCCAGTGGGCAGGGTACAAAATCATTTTAAAGGTTTTTCAGTAGCGAGAGGTACTACGTTCAGCCCTACCTTTTGTAAAAACATATGTATGTTGTGTATGTAGGACTCTCTTTGTAACCGTGACTGGCTTTTGAGCGCTGTGATATGGGGCAGAGCACAGTGTAATATTTGTACATGTTGGTCCCATGGCTGGCAGAAACGGGGAGTGGTGTTTGGGCAGGCTGTGCTCAAAGCCCGGCTCTGCTGTTGGCTTTGCAGGTGACCCTGAGAAATATAAAAATAGGGATAGGGCTAACGATCCGCACACCGTGCTGCAGAACTGCAGAGCAGGCCTGCTCTTGTTACACGTGCACTAGCAGCGTTGCTGTTCAGAGAAGTGGCTTTATAAACAAAAACAAATTGTCAGCAAATAATTTGGCATTTTTTGAGAGAAGCCTACAGTTTACTGCCTGCAGAGCACTGAGGAGTAACTATTAAAAGCTGCTTGAAGTCCTAGCCAGATGATAGAGCCAAATTGTGATTATGATTGCACATCACAAAAGCTGCCTGTTCAGGAGGAGATTTAGTTATTTGTTCATTCATGACTTAGACCCCATCATGCAGCAGTAGCCACATTTATGCAAACATTTGCTTATTCTGTGACAAAATCACTTGTATTGGCAGGTTAGGAAATAGAGCGTTTTGGTATGAAAAGGCAATAGGTAAACTTTAGTTAAGTAATATGCTATTAAGCTCAATTAGAGAGGCACAGTGAAAATAGGTGTAATACTTCTGCAATGAAACAGCATGTAAAGACCTGAACAAACGAGCCATTACTGTGAATAATACTCCCTCGTGTGAGCAGAACCACTGAAGTTGGGCCCTACATCTGTTTCATGATGTATCTGTTACTGGATTGTTGACTTTGTTTTGATGCTTTATGTTGGCTGAAACATTTAAATGTTTTTATTTTAAAACTCAGTAACTGAAATTTGCTAATGCAGTGGACAAAACATTTTCTGGGCTCCTGTCTGCTTTGCTGATATGGACTGAAAAGGAACAGCCTGTCTCCATTCCCTTTCTCCCCAACCACACGAGACTGCAAGCCAGGATGTCCTGTGATAATATGGTTTTTTGAGTGTGTATAAAACCATCCTGTCTCTGCATGATCCATGTAATACATGGGAAAAATTTTCCCATCTAGTAACTGATGAAGGCAATTTCCTGTAAGCCAGCTCTTCTTGTGGTCTCTGGTTTCCAGCCAGTTCTATTTTTACCATCTTTTTCTTCTTTTTTTTTCTCCCCCTTAGTGTCTTTCTTTTTTTTCTTTTTTTTAATGTTTTTAAAAAAAGGATGTTTCTGTTTGGCAATCTGTTACTCTAATGGTTCTTACACTTAGGCTACAGTGTTAAAAGGCACCAACAAAAGCCATGAAGGTAATGTGTGTCCTGATCACATTCAGTTAAAGCTTTTGAGCCACATCATACAGTCAGTATCGGCTGGTGGGAGCAGATGAGAGCAAAGCCTTGGCTGCGCTGGTTATCATTGCTGAGTTAAAGCCAGGTCCAAGCAATTCTTTATTATTGTAGTCAAAATTGTGTTGTTCCTGACACTGCAAACACTTAAATTGCTATACCATGTTGCTCATGTGAATAAGGATCTGTGAGCATGTAAGTAGTTGCAGTAGCAGGCCTGATAATTAACCTGGCTCTAGTGAATAAAGCTGTAGAGACTTACACTGAAGGTTCAAGAGGGACTCAGCAATCTGAAGTCTAGTGTCACTGGAGAAGGTCTGAATGTATGGGCAGAGTGAGGAAATGAAAGAACATCAAAGTAGGAACACGGGAGAGTAGAGGTGTGAGAGGGGAGTCATTTAGAACAGTCACTTTCCATTAAAGTGAATGGAAATCTTGGCTGCAGTTGTAGGGGTGTCATGCTGCAAGGCATGTGTGTATTTAAAGCCAATCTCAGTCTGTTTGAACTTTTCCCTGAGACTTGAGGAATCTGGGAACCTTTCACAAAATAGTTAGGGTCATGCAGGAGAGCAGGTTGGAGATACTACTTTATGATGTTAAAAATTGTGCTTGAAAGACATGGTGATAGTCAGGTTCCTAGAAGTACAAAAGGAGGAAAGCAAGGTAATGCTATGACAGTTACTGTTTCACAGATGATACTGTTAGCTTTGGAGAGCTCTGGTCTTACTTGGAGAAGATGTGGTCCTTCTTCAGGCATATTCT
>VZTM01024260.1:108036-177994 GCA_013400555.1 Jacana jacana | reverse complement strand
ATTGAGCACCACCCTTTGGGATCATCCTTCCAGCCAGTGCTCGATCCAGCAGATCGTACGCTCATCCAGACCATGAGCAGCCAGTTTTTTCATGAGAATGTGGTGGGGGACAGTGTCAAATGCTTTTCTAAGGTCCAGATATATTATATCCACTGTCTTCCCCCCATCCAACAATCGGGTCATCTTATTATAGAAGGAGATCAGGTTCGTCAGGCAGGACCTGCCTTTCATAAACCCATGCTGACTAGGCCTGATCCCCTGGTTGCTCGTTACATGGCTGGTGATAGCACTCAAGATGATCTGTTCCATAATCTTCCCTGGTATCGAGGTCAGACTGACAGGTCTATAGTTTCCTGGATTTTCCCTTCTGCCATTCTTATAGATGGGTGTTACATTTGCCACCTTCCAGTCCATGGGGACCTCTCCAGTCAGCTACGATTTAAGGAAGATGATGGTAATAGGCTTATGAAATGTACATTCAATCTGTTAACCATACTGGCTTCAAAAAGCAAACCAGCTTTGGTTTGTAACTTGTTGAGCTGTTGGCTATATATGACAGTTGTGCTGTGGAAGCTGGATAGGCCTGTAAAGACATAACATTAAAGCCTTCAGTCAGCGAAGTCACCAAGCACATGATTTACTGTAAGTGCTTAAGTGGTCTGCAAAATGAGGATGGATTGCCCAAGTGCCTAAAGTTACATAGATGCTTAAATGCTTTGTAAACTTAGTATTTAAAGATGTTTCCCAAAGGATGCTCTAAGAGCTTCCACTGAAGTAACTGAGGATGAAGGGGACTTTGTGCACTGCTCAGCGCCTACAAGAATTGTGTGGAAGAAAAGACATTAGTGCTATTAAGCTCTTGCATGTTTTACCATGAAAAAAAAAATTCCAAAAGCCATGATTTCCAGGTTTCCAGGTTTGGGTAGTGTTTCTGTTTTTGGGGAGGGGGGGAGGTTGTTGGATTTTTTGCAGGGGGGGGGGGGTGGCTGGATGTGTTTGCACTATAATAGTAATTTTGATAATTTAGTCAGTATTAAAACCTGCCTTGAGTATAAAACCAATATAGGTGGGAAACGGGACAGAATTCCCCAGGCAAGGCGTACTTTCATTTCCAGAGACATGTCTGATGTATCTATATAAATAATCTTGCTCTGTATGTTTGTGTAGTACCTGGTACAATGCAGCCCCATTCTCAGCTGCTTCCTAAACACTTGGAATCAAAATAAGAGCTTTTAATCTTTGGTTTAGTAGGCGTAATCTGCCCTGAACTTGCTCATGAAAGTGCTCAGGTAGAATACTGTTGTGCAGAAGGAGCAATGCAAGTGTAGATCACAAGGAACATTGCCTTTGAGGGAAGAGAGCAGAACTAAGAAGAGCTATTCAGCACAGTGCCTGCTGGTTGAGCTCTCCGAATCATCCAGGCAAAGCACAGTGAGGGCAGACCAGCAGCATTGCGTGGTGCCACAGCCATTGTTTCATACAGAGCAGGGTGGCAGTATGTGGGGCAGAGGTGTAACGTCATTTGGTTTCCACTTATTAGGCCAAGTTGGTGCTGAGACATTAATCCCTCTTAGAAAGGTGCTTACTTTGCCTTGCTGCAACCATGGCAGTTGCTGGCAGGGAAGGGAGCAGCTGAAGCTGAGCAGCCCCATGCCAGATGGCGCTTGAGCGGCTGTGCGTGGGTTAGCTTGCTCCTGTGGTGTCCCCTTGACACGGCACTGTGGCATTGGGTCTGCTCTTGCAACAAGTGAGCAAAATGTGGGGAGAGGGCTGCACCTCCACAAACCAGTGCTAGTAAGAAGCACAAGAGCATGAGAAGCTGCAGTTGTAAAAAGATGATACAGAATGTAAGATTATAAGAGTTGATCATTTCTGCAGAACAAATGAGCACTATTATGAATTTGTTGGTGGTTGTAAGATTGGATTTTTTTCATACTGCTGGTGAGGCATGTAAACTGTGCCAAGCCTTGGTGTGAAGGTGGTAAATTAAATCCTTCCTTGTTGAGCAAATGGTTAACTCCACGCTCCCTACAAGAGTGCTTTTCATGTTGGACTCAGTAGTTCAATATGAGAAATACCAGGAAAGAAAAATTTTGTGATTGGACAAAATGTTTCAGTTTCATTGCAACTTCTCTTTTATTTTGGGGGGTGGGAGTGGCAAAACCCAAATAAACCCACTAAACAATCAAGGAAAAAGGCTGTAAGGTTTTGTGAATGTTTTTTATTCTTACACTTTTGTGTTTTTTCCAGCCTAGATACTGTGTAACCCTTGAACTTAAGTATTTACCCCAGTAAATGTTGGCTCAGAGTTATATGCAAGAGGAGGAAAAAGGCCACATATTCTCTTTTTCTCCTGCCCACTCTTCTGTACTCTGCTCAATTACTTTCTGTGTCCACACAAATAAAAAAAGAGAATTGTTTTCTTCCTAACCTTGCTTGAAAACAGCCCTCATTAAACTCTTTGCTGGGAGGAGGATTGGATGGGACACCAGCTCGTTGAAGGGCTTCTCTGTCTAGCCTGGGAAGCATCTTATGTAAGGAGCAGTCGCACCGCAACAGAGCTGAGGGCACGGGGACAGATGACGCCTTTTAACGTGACCCTGACTGGGATCCCTTATGGAGATCTTGCAGCATTGAGGGTAGCCCTGGGAGAACAATGTGGTGTTTCTTTCTCACCAGCCAAAGTGCCTCTGTGCTCTGCCTGATACGTGTTGGCATAGCCCTGCTGCTGCCTGCAGGGGTGAAATTGGCAGAAAGGTGCCTCTAGCCCTTTTGCCACCAGCAGGCATTGCAAGAAAGATGAAACTTTGTCTTCCAATAGTACCCTGCTGCTTGAAGAAATGATTGGTCTTCTTATGGCATATATAGTATTTTTCTTGTGCTTTCCTACCTGCTTTTTCTTACCAAACGACCCAGCTAGTGCCTAACAGGTGTTCACAGTATTGCTTCTGAATTAAAACTTTCTGCAGTGTAGCAATATGCACCTCATGGTGCATTGTGCAGCACAGAAAATGGAAGGCTAGAATCTAGCAGAAAGGCTCTTTGCTGCCCCTAGCAGCAGGATATTAGCCGAGGGAAAGTAGCAGGGCAAAATGATGGTGTATTAAATGGAAAAATCTCAATAATGGAGAGGAGAAGCAGCTGTGTTGGAAGCTGCCAAACCTGCAAATTAAAGTATTTGGGTAGGTGAAAGAAGTTGGTTAGCCAGCAGTTAGAGCTCATTCCCTGGATACCTCGCAGTAATTCAGGATTACAGTGCATACACCAGTGCTGCTTTTCTTTTGATTCACTGTCTTTAGTGATAGAAAATTTCTTCCAATAACTGCCTAGAATTTTGGTACTTTGATAAATTAGTTTTTCATGTGCAGTTTTTCCACTGCACATATGCCCTGTTATGCACAGTAATCTTGCAAATGTTTTGATATCATACTTTTATTATATCTCTTTTTGGTCCTGTCTGAACTTAACTCCTGTTAATTTAGTCTTTCTGTATAGGCCTTAGTTATCTCTGTTGCTGCAGCAAACTGGACAGCCAAAGGGAATGAGCTTCAAATAATCCTCACTGGGAAATGGTAATCAATCTGTGGTGGTTTTGGAAAGTCTGCACTGGTTTTGACAGCTCTGCTGACCTTGCTGCAGCTGTATGACACAGGTGAGGAAGGGGATGGTGCTGATGCACAAATTAAACTAAAATGTGTCTCATAATGTTCTGAAGTCTTATCTATAGCTGTATTTGGTTCCGTGGTTCTGCAATTGATTGCTTAAATCTGAGTTTTTCTGCCCTGTCAGCTTTATCCTTGGCCACATCAAGTACTCGGAGCAAGTTGCTGTGGAGAATTCAGCCCTTGGCTGCTTCTAATTCAGAAGACAGATTTTCTGGATTGTGAATAACATGTTTGAGTCCTTATATTTCCCTGTGGTTTTACCAATTGGGAGTTTTTATATTTCAGCTTAGAGGGACAATGAGAAGTGGAAAGGGAAGAGTTGAAAAAGGGTGGAACTGCATTTGATTCAGGAAGAAATGTGGTACTTTGCCCTGTCCTGGCCTGCTGTGCATGGTGGCTGTCCTGCTGCTTGTCATACAGCCTAGCACTGGCTCTGATGGGCCTGTAAATGAATGAATGCCCGAATGCCATTTGGAGACTTGCCTTTCTATAACATGAGTATGACATTTCTGTCATATAGGAAGCCTACCCAGATTTGGGCAGTAGACTTCTGGCTCTAGCCCACAATCTTGTTCATACATCTGTGCATACCTCACTGTGCTATAAAGGTAAAGAGATAGTGATTTAACAGTAAATAGGCTGTGTGACGATACAGTGACTACTTAAGAAGCAAGTTACCTTGAGCTCGTATTAGTTTACTGTTTGTACGTGAATTTCTGACAGGCCTCTTAGGGTCGCATGCAAGGCTTAGAGGAGATAGCAGAGGGAATCACAGGGCCTATTCAGCATGCTGCTTATGGTGGCCCAAGGCTTTGCTGGCACATGTCTATATAGCTGTGGCAAGCATCACTGTGAGCATTTATGCTCATGAGAGTCTGGGTTTCGAGAGCAAACATTATTCTTTGTGAGAGGAAGTGTGTGTGTCCTGACGTGAGTAAGCTGGGAGAACTGTGTAATGCAGGTGCAGTTCCACAACTGTCACAAGTAAGTGTAAAGTGAAAAAGGCTGCTACAACAAAATTACTCACATTTATTTAGCTAGTGATCCTGAGTCATTTGGTGGGCTTGATACTGGTTGTGACAATACAATGTGAAGGGTTACTGGTATCATCAACCAGTGTGTGTCTGGCTGCTGCTTTTTTTGCGGCTTCTCTTGTCCTGTTTCTTCTTTAAGAACTGGGTAGGTGTTGTGATTTAAGTTTTATTGTTCTACTAACTAGAGGAGAAACACACGACATGGTAGATATGACACATCAGGTTCCCTTGGTCCGTTCACAGGCTTCTCATTCGCTTTAGTAATGACTATAAATCTAGCAATTCCTGCTTCCATATAGACCCTGGACCTGGGCTTTCTCTCAGCTATGGCTATAAAAATGGATTGGTGGGGCTGAGATGCGAAATAGCAATCTCTCAATGGCTGGTTACCAGAGCTGTGTTTCTGTCTAGAATTTATGATGGTATTAGAATAAATGACAATGAATTTTGTGCAGTTCATAAAACATTAGAACAGAGCTAAATCAGGCATGTAGCCTCATAAAGCACATAATGGCATCTCTGTAATAATGGTTGTTTATTAAACTCTCATGCGTAAGAGCTACTTCTGAAGTAGCTATTTATACGGATGTTTAAGAAACCGTTTCAGGTATCTTCCTCAAGAAGTGTATTTCTTGTTTCTTACACCCAGGTTTTATTGTTTGTATCTGCTACAGTTTTAGTTAAGTAAGGACAGTTTTCAGTAAGATTAATTTTGTGTTTAAAGTCATGGGTATTCTGCTGATGCTCTTCTTAAAGGAGCTTTTTCCTTCAGTAATCCAATATAATATGAAACAGTCTTCTGTGCAATGATGTAAACAGCTATCCGCTTTCAGTAGTAGTTAGAAAGGAGAGGCAACATGTGTCTGCAAATTAGGACAGGCCACAGATGAATGAGTTAAATTAAATGTTGACTAATTGAAGGCAATGAATGCAGTGTGCTGCGTGGAGCGTGCTGGTGCCCCATCCAGACTGAGTGGATGATAACCAGTATCAGCAGCTACAGAGCCTCTCCATTATTTGAGATGGCAGAATTCCTATCTTTTCAAGCAAAAGACTTGGTTTTCTTGGTTTTCCAACAGCATATGAGTGAAACATTCACAGTTCATCTGAATATGTTATGTTGATTCATGACATTGCCATCAGGCTGCTGGATTAAAGGTTGCTTGACCCTAGAAACTGTGCTCATGAGATTGCCAAAATGCCACTTTATGTGTGATTGTGCGAATAGGACCCCATTGTGACTGGGTGAAATGTAAGCATAGAGCTTATTTCTACTGGAAACCAGGTTTCTGAAAAGAGCTCAACATGTGGAAATAGAGAAATCTGGTTCTGGGGTCCACCTTGGAGAGTCATCCAACTGAATTTGGCACAACAGCCTGGCGTGAGGAGGTGCTGCCTCAGGGAGTGTGAATCTCTCTGCAGTGGCACAGGACTCTCTATGGCTACAAACTCTGGAGAGGAGGAGAAAAGCTGGCCAGAGTCACCTGTCAGTGCTGTGAAGAGTCCCTTAGGTAAAGTTTATTTAGCTTTCTAGGAAGCTGCAGTATTTAAAATGACGCGAAGCAGCAAACAGATGGAGGGGTATATTCTGTGACAGTGCACGGTATTTTTGGCTTTCACTTCAAGCAAGAGGTTTATAGGTGACTTGCTTAG
The DNA here is from genome assembly GCA_013400555.1 of Jacana jacana. Lineage (NCBI taxonomy): Eukaryota > Metazoa > Chordata > Aves > Charadriiformes > Jacanidae > Jacana > Jacana jacana. The sequence goes on along the minus strand of VZTM01024260.1, from coordinate 171,642 downwards.
CATTCTATGAATTTGATTCTCTCTATATTGCTACACTAGGACTTTTTTGTATAAGTAACATACGCAATATTTCACCCTCCTTAAGCTTAAACTTCTTCTTTGCCCAGAAGTTAAAAATGAGTTTCTTTGAAAGTAGGTGCCCTGTTAGACTGTATCTTCTGCTGCAGCAGAGAGCAAGTCATTCATGTTATCCATCTTATGGGAGTTATTTATATCCTGCTATGGGAGACCATATACTTCACTTTTCAGATGAACCAGTGAATTCTGGTTTTGTGTTTATATATATCTGAGGGACAGGATTCTTTCAGGATTCTTTTCTTTTTAAGGCTTTTAAATGAACAGAGGCATTTTCCTGTTAGATCAAACTGAACTTTTGCTAGTGCATATGTTTGGAAATTTACCCTTCTCACTGAGGCCATGTCCATTTAATAAAGGAGGAAAATAGTGAACATTCTTGGGAAGGTTTGTTGTCATCGTGTAATAATTTCTTATAAAACAAGAATCAAAAAGAAATGTTGCAATGCTGCTTAAATAAAAGGCAATAGAAGTCAGGGGCTCAGAAGTAGTGTGGTTCTCCCTTTTTAAGGATAAGCCATTCAGCATTCCAAAGTGGTTCATGCTGGGAGAAGCAGACATCACCAGCAAGGTATTTCCTGTCTCCTTTTGCCAAATGCTAATAATAATAATAATAATAACAACAACAACAGTAATAATAAAACTTTTTATAAGAGACTCAAGTCTGAACTAAGCCACTTGTGAGTTCATTTGGCAGCACAGACCTATGCTACATAACTTCTGCCTTTATTTTATTACTCATATGCCTGCCAAGAGCTTCTGAATTAATTTTCCCCTTTCTCCCTCCCCCTTTTCCCCCTGCTGAAGTGAAAGCTTAGCGTATCACATCTTGTGAGCCAGAGGAACATATGGGCTGGGTGAGCTTCCGCCAACCAGACTGAGGGCTTGGCTGTGATGCAAGGTGCTGCTCCGAGTGAGGGCAGTGCCTTGCTCACAGAGGTTGGTGTGTTTCTCTCCTTGGGCTCCATCTTGGACACGCTGCCTCTCTCCTGAGCCCTACTGCTTCTTGAGGTTTTAATTACTTGCTGGCTTTTCCTGGTGGTTTCTTTCAGTTTGGTCTTCCGTCCCAATCCGGTTTGGCCACACTGACCATAAGAGATAGGTGCTCACCTTCTCCTCCCTACCTCCCCTGAAGAAGGATGAGTACAAACCTGCTTTTTTATGTGTGCTAGTCCAATGAGAGAGAAGACAGTTTTTTGGGGAGCACAAGGTCTCTCTGTTCCCATGGCACCCATGGCTGCCTAATCCAGGTCAGATCCTAACCCTGCTTTAAAATGTTTCAGGTCCTTTTATCTGTAGTTGTATCAGGGAAAGTGAAATAACATGTCTATGGGGCAGAGTGGTGGAATAGAAAGGGAGTTTGTATGTAAAGGGGTGAATGCCGGATCTGTGGCTGATAGGCAAGAAGAAGGCACTGCCTTGCCAACAAATTCAGTGTTGCGAGGAAATAACATTTCTGAAGTTTCAGAGTCCTGCAGAGAGTAACCAGGAAGGAATGACTGGGAATTTCTTTTTCATTGTGGGGAAGGGAAATATGTGAGAGTGTGAGACTCTAAGTGCGGCCTCTGCTTATGAAATGGTGGTACCCTGAAGAGGCAAGCTTAGATTTGTGGTACATAAAAATGAAGTAACACTTTCATGGTAATTGATAGTGTTTTATGACACATCAGTTCCAGTTTCTGCTTTGTTAAACACTTCTGAAGCTGCTTCAGTGCACCCAACTTCCCTTCCCTAACCTCTGGGAACTCTGTGAACCACTGGCTTTTCTGTCTCCAGCCGGAGCTGGAAATACTGAGTTGGTCTGCAAATGCAGGCAGCACCTGCATTTCATCAGGTAGAATATACTAAAAAAATGTGAGCATCATTTCTGGAATCAGTTAGGAGCTGTTCACCCACATGGTCCTCTGTGTGTGTGAGAGAGTTGCTTTTTTCTCAATTGTTAAATTCATTGTGGAAGAAACTGCTTTCAGCGGAGCCTGCATAAATTAAAAGGAAAGGAGTTACTGTGGAGAAATCACTTTCCTTTGGCACGCATTCCCTCTAATTCTGTATGACCTCACCTGGAGCCTTTTATCTGACATTGGTTTTGAATTGAGACCGCATTGCTGATGGTGCATTTGGCTGTAAAGTTGAGATTGGTAATAGTTTAATTGATTTTCAAGGACAGGAGAAAATGCAGTTCTTGATAACCATTGCAATTTCAGGTAATGTATGCTAACACTGATGTATGGGCCACTTAGAGCTAATAATAACCTGGCTGACCTGACCTGCCTTGGCTTTAAAATGTCTACTAGAACTTGCTGTGGCCTTGTAAAGAGATTTTGCATTTTTGTGTCTGTCTGTTACTGCCGGATCTTTGCTGTGAGTCTCCTTAGCTTTGCATCAGGATTTAATTATCAGCATATAAGCAAACCAGGTTGCTTCAATTATTTCTCCTGCCACGACTTTGATCATGATGCCATGGCTTCTTAGGGTGGAGAGGCTTTCAGTGAAGGGTTGAAAAAGATGTACCCTCCCAGTTTATACTGGGACAACTGGGATATACAACTGAATAAGGCTGTTTTTGTACCAGAGGACAAAAAGCATATAGACTCTTATGTAGCTGTTTCTTAGAGCAGCACATGATTTGTGTGTCTTGATAATGTTTCTTGAAAGCTCAGATTAACAGCCCTACATGTAGCCCAAAGCTACCTTGGTGTGGTCCCATGGCTACTTCAGAATGGCAGCGGCAGGCTGGAAAAATGGCAGTCCACCGACTCTTGCCTAACCTGCTATTCTTGCAAAGTTTCTGCCAAGAACCTCAGCAGGAAACTGAGTTTTACTTCAGAGCATTGAAGAAAAATATTTAAGAGTTTGAAGATTAGTTGTCAGTGCTGGAAATGGGGCTTGCCAGAAGTAGTGACAGACCAAGCTTGTGAGGAAAACAATGCTGCACCACGGACTGACAATACCCCCCCCCCCAATCTGTGCTAAAAATAGATCTTACAGGCTCCAGTTTTAGCATGATCGATTCAGTAATTCATATGGCATTCCATATGTTAGGGTGAGAGGAAGGTGGAAATAGTGGGAGTTGGGAGAAAAAGACTCTGACTGATCCAGATCCTTATGCCATTTCAGTTCAGTTAATTGCATGCATTTAAAGTGTCATAACGTGAGCAGATGGGGTGTTTCACAGTTATGTGGTGTGTGTATGTGTATATATATATACATATATAGAGATATATATTCTCTAGCATTTAATTGCACGGGGCCGCATTTTACCAGCCACTCAGACTGGGAGTGTACGGAGGAGAGGTTGGCAGTAATCAGTGGTGGGATGGGATAAGTGATTGATTGATCTAATATTGGGATCCTCAAAACCGCATGAGATGTGCACATACTCGGTGAACAGTCCCATAGCTTGTAGCTTGGCATTTGGTGGTGACCTCAAGGTGGACTTTCCAAGGTTGTCATGTCTCCTTTCTTTGAAGCCACCCAGCTCTGAATTCAGGAAAAAAAATTCTTCAGGAACTTTGGACTCAATCTTGCACCAGGGTAGTTTCCCTCGTCTGGGGAATGGCCATTTTAGAAGAAGGAGAATTGGCCCTGGAAGCAGTGACTTTGTGTCCTGCAAAGTTGCAGGATTGTGGGTTCCCTCCTCTCACCAAGGCTGCTGGAGCAGGCTGGCCGCTGAGGGCTGGGTGCCAGTAAGTACTGTCCAGCTTGGGTGACACTGTAGTTACAGCCAGGATAAGAGGTGTTCTCCTGAGCACGAGCTGAAATCTCACTTTCCGCCTGACTGTGCAGTCTCCCCGTCCCTGGGGGAGGCAGTACCAGCACTCAGCTTGTGGTTGGGCCACTTGAGATGACAGCGCTCTGTTTTTCTCAGGTCTTGTCCCCTGACTCTATCCCTCCCAACCTGCCCAGCACCGTGACCCCTGCAGCACAGCTGCTCTTGGGGTAGGGGCAGCCCTCCTGTCTGCACAGAGCAGCCTGCCTCGCACTGTGCTCCACAGCAGGACGACAGAAAACAGGCTGCCTTCCTCCTCACTGCTACCAGCCTTTTAAAGGAGATAGTAAAGCAGATGGCTCCATGCTTATAGATAATAAACAGAAAGCAAATGAATAAGGCTGTTTGTCAGCTTGGGCTTTGCTCTGCGCCACCTATCCCTTGTTGGTGGATGCTAGGCCTTTCCATTGGAGCCTCTGCTCCTCCTGGGAGCTCCCAGGGGAGAGGGGCCCCTGCTCTCTCTTTCCTAACTCTGGTTCCTAGGGTCAGGCTTTGCTCAGTTCAGCTCTTCCCTGAGAGCAGCCAGGCTTTCAGCAGGACATTGATGTAGGGTTGGGCCCCATTTAGCGCAATGCCATTTACCTGAATCTTCAGGTAAGGCAGACTTTATTAAAAAAATCAATTTTTCTTTTCTATTTTTCTTATCTTAAAGAATTCTGTGGGCTAGTCTTCAGTTTTTAAGAGCTTGAAGGGACCTGGGTGTATAAGGGGTTTGGCTGTCTTTCACGTAGACTTGTAGAGACATCAGACTTGTTTGGTGAAGGTCAGCATGGTGAGTGGTTTGGACCCAACTGCTCTTTGCTCTTTACATACAGGGATTTTAAAATGTTTTTGTGTGTGTTTGTGTGTTAGTCCCCTTCCCAGTACAGACAACACTTGCTACCAATTTTCAAGCTGCATCCTCTTTGCTTTCTTTCCTGCTTCCCCTCCACATGGTTTGGGAGGTGCGAGGAAGCATCTTGTGTCAGCCAAACCCCTTTGCTGTCCTCAGGAGATTTCGGCGTCATGCAGTGCCAGCTGAAAGTGCACCAACAGGTAGGTCCCAGCTGAGACTCCACCTCATCCTGCAGCTGACAGGTGGTGTTCATCGGTATCTATGTTGTCATTTATTTGCTGTGCAGCTGATAAGCTTGGTGCAAGTGGATGGAGTGCCTAGTACTCTTGGGCTGGTTTGGGACTGACACCTCAAGCTGCTGCGGTATAGGTAAAATGTAACCAATAAAATATTTTTTTCCCCCTGCTAGTGGGTAAGGAAGGCCAAATGTGGGGAAGATTTCCTGTGGCTTGCAGGAAATCTTTTCTCACGCAGTTTCTGAAAGTCAGGGCAGAGATGCAGAAGCTGGACTGGGCTCTTGCTTTTGGTTCCAGTGAGCTACTTTGCCCCTTACAGCCTTTTTTCCTCCTCCCACCTATTATCTTATTTTATGCATCAGTTTCTTAACAGATGTTTGTGCAGTGCCCTCGCACTGAGAGATCTCTCACTCCTGAAGAGTCTGTGGGCTTCAGAAGAAAAATAATAATAATTGACTGGGCAGTGCAGGCAAGGATCAGCTGTCACTAGCCTTGGTGTACCCAGGGGGAAATAAGGAGTTTCAGTCCAGTGCTTTTCAGGAATGAGAGATTAATTCAGGATGAGAGAGTCTTTTGGTCTCTTAAAAGGGCAAAACCTTGAGACACAGAAATTAAATAGCAACATGTGGAGTGGTTGTTGAATAAAAATGAAAATGAGATAGCAAAAAAGCCTTGAGCTTTTTAGTGTATTTTGTTCTCTGAGTTCTCTGTCAGATGGCAAACACCTGCTCAGTGTATGCATATTAGGCGCATGCTGTCAGGAGACTTTTATCTTCAGCTGTTACCATACCTGCCTTTTGTGCTCTGCCTTCTGCTTATCAGATTGCATGTTGCAGGTTAGGAGGCATTTGCTGGTCACAGTGAGTTGTTTTTGGAGTTACTGAAGGGTAAAATCAGTTCTACCAAGGCATAACAAAATAAAATCATGTTCAGCTATTTCCATCTTGGCTATATGTTGGAGTCAATATGAACCAATGCATGTGTGTGTATACTTGGTTTCTCCTTTCTTCAAGGGGATGGAAAGAGACAAGGAGAAAGGCTTTTAGGCTGGGTGGGGAAAGTGAGAGAAAATGCTGCTGTATTTTGTTTGCCCCAATGGCATGCTTGTTGAATTTTTGAAAGCAATTTGACAACGGGGTCCAGCACATGTACTAAACAGCTTTCACTTGAGGACTGAGGCATGCATTGCAAATCAGTAATTATTTGGGCCTCCTGACAGCACTGTAAGATCATTAAGCAGCATTTGGTTTGCTTCAGACGAAACAGGGTAGGAGATTAGGGGAATGAGAGCCAGAGGATGGAGAAGCACAGTGAAAGATGCACCAAGGACGCTGTGTGGATTTTGGGGCATGGTGGAGAGTGAGCATTTATGCCACGCACAGGAGGACCTGGCTGGGGACATGCATTTACCATGTACACAAGGACCTGTAGCATGTGGGGAAGTGTAACGTGGCTGTGGAAGACTTGTTCTTGGGAGGGTTGGAGATTGCAGGCCTTCAATAAGGGCCTGGGTAGAGGGCAGGCACAGCCCACAGCAGCAGAAGTGAGCAAGGTGCCATGGGCAGAGCTGATGTAGGCCTTGAGGACACAAGTGATGAAGAAAGATGGGAAATGGAGTGAAAGAGAATATAGAGATGTAAAGAAGCAGCAGAAAGGAAAAAGAGATGGATGGAAGCCAAAGACTCAGAGAAAATTCCTATTTTTTGTTACAGCAAATAGATTGAAGAACATTGGCAAAAAAAGATGGAAGAAGTGCTCGTAATGTGTGTATTCCACAGTATCTAATTTTAGATTTATTTATATTCACTACTATAACATGGAAATGTTTCAGAATTATCCTAAATCTTTTAGGAGAAGATGATATTTTCTTAGCCTGAAAGCTTTGTGAAGTTTGAGGGAGAGCTGTTCTTGGTTTTTCATTCCCCACCATCAGGTTTGACCCTTTGTAGTAGTGACTCAGGAAACAGAAGTCAGAGCATAAAAGGTCATACACTTCTATTTTTTTTTTTAAATATTTGAGTACTTTGAATAAGTACTCACAGCTTTTAACTGTGTTGAATGATTGATAGATCCTGTTAAATTTTAGAGTAACAGAGCATTTTGGAATTTGGGATAGGTGGGAGACAAAAGTCAGCTGATCTGTTCAACAGTCAGTAGATGTGGCATGTGTAGAGATGTGTTTTTACTGATAAGGTACTCTAAAACTCTCCAAAAAGGTGTAAGGAAAAGAAAGCCCTTTTGTCCTGCCAGTGCCTTTCACTGAACCTTGGCATATGCTTCTTATGTGACTTGCCTCTGTAATATTGAATCCTGCTCTCAGGAGCAGCTGAAGAAGAGAACAGAGAGAGATCTGTGAACATAAGAGTGGGGAACAGTGGCAGGAAGAAAATCTGGTTTAAGAAAGCTGGTTTCATTAGGATCACCTCCTGATGGACTGTAGGGGGTCAGCAACTGGAAGTGGCCTAAATCCAGCAAGAAGGATCAGCAAATGCAATCTGCTGGGGGAACAGAAAGGGCTGGAAAAAGTTTCCTGGCATTGCAGTGGTTAAAGCTCAGATGCTTTCTAGCACCAAGGTGTAATCAGTGAATGCTGTTTTTTCTAGAGCTCCCAGTCCTTTGATAGCCTTAACAGACAACACCTTGTAGCAGAGAATCAAAATATCCCAGAGAAATACCACAAATTAACAAAGGCTCAGGCAGCCTTACCAGATGTGAACTTTTTGACTCTTGACCTGCAGCTGTCTGCAATGAGGTGTAGAATTCTTGTGTATATCTTGTCTCTATCTTGTAGATTTTCTTTGCACGCTGGTTTGGTTTGGTTTGGTTTTTTTTTTGGATGTGTGAAAGCTGGTTATTTTGGCATGGCCCTGTATTTTTTATATTAGTAAAGCTGTTAATGATTTTTTTAATGATCCTTCATGGTTTCCCTTTATTAAGAAGTGCAATAAATACTTCTTTCTCCGTTCTTCAAAATTTCATCTCTGAATATTGAAGAAAGGATCAGTAGTGTCCAAATGAATGCACAGGGTGGTTATGTCACTTAAAAGGCTCTCATATGTAATGAACAGAGAATAAATTCCATGAGGAAAACTTACTCCTTTTCCACTAATCTTGTCCTGTGAAAGCTCTGTCAGGCAGAAGATATATAGCTGAGTGTAAGCAATGAAACATTGAAGAAAGATATTGCCAGTTGTCAGGGTTTTGGGGTTTTGGTTTGCATTGACTGGAAAGCAATGAAAAATTATTAACGGGCGCAGTACAAAATGCTAGGCAATTTGCAAGTCCTGTGAATAAGGGCTACTGTCAAGTGAGGTGAATCCCACGTTTAATGTACTTGAGCTGTCTTGGGGTTTAGTATCTAGTCTGAGCTAAAGTTGTGACAGATAAATGACTGTCTTACTACTGGGATGGGTGAAGAGCCCCTGGAGCTCCCTCTCTGCTCACTGAAGCACTACTGAGCTGGGGCACAGCAAGCAAAGTGTTCCAAGCTTGCAGCGAGATCTGCAAAGAGGGACGATCCCAGGGAGACTCAAGGAAATTAGTATAGTACCCAAAAGCCAGGACTTACAAAGGTGAGTCTGCATGTTAGAGCTCTCTAGCAGTTAAAAGCAGGCAATGCAAAAAACCCTGCTGTCCTCATAAACTGGAACCTGTCCATTCCATTTCTGTGGCTCCATGCACATACCTGCATAGTGCAGCCAAGAACAGGCTCTGTAGGGTCTGTCCTGCCACGCTTACCTGGGTCCAGTGACTGTTACAGCTCTAAGTCAAACTGCTGATTGCAATGGGGATATTCAGAGGACAACAGAAGGTGACTCGGGCAAAGCTAGCAGACCAGAAAACGCAGTCTTCATGTGCAGTTGGGGAGAAGTCCTCAGGGTGTGAACAGCTGCAGGAGGGCTACCCTCCTCCTGTTCATGGCTTTTGTTTGGGTGGGACAGGAGACAGGATTGCGCTAAAGTGTGATGCTTTGTTGCCATTTGTCTTAACTTCTTGTAGAATAGTGGATCGTTTTCTTCCCATTGATTTAGCTGTGGGGATGATGATATAGTGTAATTCTGAAAATGCCTTTCTGGTTTGTATTACCATATTCCTGGGCCTTGGAAGGGTTTGCAAGAATACCTTTTTGGGTACATGTATCAAGAGTTAATTTAGAGCTGGTTACCCTGACAGTGTGAACTTTGGGTTCATGATGGGTTGTTACTAGGCCTTTCTGCAAGTGGTGCAAGAGTTGTGGGTTGGTTTTGTGTTTGGTTTGTTTGGGTTTTTCCCCTTTCCTTCCCAACCCCGACCTGGAAATTTATCTGACCTGTTTTTTTCTGTATTTTTCTTGAAGTTGTAGCTTTTTATTCTTTATGATTAAAACAATGCATTTCAGCCATGCTGAGTTCATGTGAACATCTTTCTCCCAAGTATGGCAGTGAACCAGTAAAATTAACGTGCCTGTTTTCTGTCTCTTTGCACAATTTGATTACTCAGAAACTGTCTCATGCAAAATTCAAGGCTTTGAACCATAGGCAGACATGAGTGACTGACTCCACTGCTGATGGGCTTTAAAAGGTATCGGTGGAAATTCCTTTGACCAAGTTTTGGCTTCTAAGAAGGGATACCCAATATGTTTAGCTGGTAGTGTTGCTCCTGGCTTGGTCTGCAGAACCAACTTCCGAAAGTGATGTGAGCTCAAGCTCCCATCAACTATGTGCAGAGAATCATCAGAGTTAAAACAAGCTCAGAAAGCTGAATGCGTGTTAATAGGATTTATGAGACTAAAAAATATAAACAAGCAACACATTATATTTTGCTACAGCGGTTTCCTATCCTTGTTTAATATTATCTGTCGAGAACTAGTGTCCAAAAAGGTGTTCATTGACACCATTGACTGAATAAGGTCTTTCAGATACATCTGTCTGCATTGGTAATGAGAATGCTTGCTCTCAGTTTACAAAGGAACCATTTCTTTTAAATATAATCTCCTCCTTCCCAGCCTCCTCTCCCCAAAATGATACCATTGTCAGAATTCTCATTACAGCCCTCTTTCATCCCTTTATCTAATGCTGGCTGAAAATGCCTTTGTCTTCAGGTTCCTTCAATTATTAATGATTCAGTTGTATTCTTTTTGCCAATTGGTGCAGACAGAACCTTGGAACAAATGTGTATTAGTTATTCCATTTATTCTCTCTGCTTCATTCCTTCTCTGGTCGTCTTTAATAGTGTTGCGCTCCTGCTTTTTCACTTGCAGGTTCTGCATCAGTGCTTGGGGTTTTTGCTCAAATATGAGAGCCGTTATGCCCCAAAGAAGACTGGTATTCTGAACCCCATTAAAAAGAGGTAGGGAGCCTTTTTGGAAATGCTAGGAGCATGTGTGTTCTGTAGTCTCTACTTTGATGTTAATAAACGACAGACACCTTCATCTGAACCAGTCCCACTCTGTGGATCAACTGGAAGTCTGGGAGATGGCAGGTCACAGATCTAGTAAACCTGAATGTATGATTTCAATGGCACTGTGGAAAGGCAAAGGTCAGCCTTGGTGCCCTCTACATCCCACTGAGGTGCTCCAGCAACCAAGAGGGGAGCAGTAGGTGGGATTCACGTGGAAGAGCTGCTGGGCTTGTCATACCTGCCTTGTCCTCTGAGAGACCATGTTAATGTAGTGGTAGCAATGTTGGTACCATGCCATGCTCCCCTTGGCATACCTTTTCCAGCCCCAGTGTCCTTGGAGCTTCAGGCTTTATAGCTCTCTAAACCCTAATGGCAGATTGGGGCTGAGGCTGAGGTCCCAAGCACCATGGCTGGCCCAGATTAGAGAGGTGTGGAGGAAATAATGGTGCAGTGCCATGCTCTGCCTGCTGAAGGGTGAAGAGAAGGCAGTATAAATCAGTCCTGTGGCACTGGTGAATTTTGCTGGGGGCTGTACCAGTTGCTAAATCTGCACAGTTACATGGTCACAGAAACCAGACGCTTAAAGGGTAGGACAGCAGGATCCCCATTTAGTCCAAAGAGGATGCCAGCATGTCTAGGCACTGTTCTTGGTGCTCTTTTTATAAAAAGAAATACATAAATAAATGTTGACCTTCCTCAGTAGCAGTTTTTTTAAATACGTCACCAAAAAATCATCACTGCTTTTAATTAGCCCAATGAATTCCTCTTTTATTACACACACACCTCCATACCCAACTCCCCCATTGATTTAAAACGTAATTGCTTGCTTTATCTTCCCAGATTATATACCCTGGAAGATTTTTATTACTGTTTGGTTTTCTGTACTTTAGAGAAACGTATCTGAAAGCATGTGCTCTGCAAGAAAGGATTAGAAGAATGTTTTCCCAAACTCTCCCTTTTGCTTTTATCTGGACTCTCCCCAGTTTGCCAATATCTTTCTTACTGTGTGAACCTCAAATTTTGGCACTTCTCCAGCTGAGAAATCACCACCCAGTGTTTTAGGGACAGCATCTCCATTAGGATAAATAAAACTGTGATTTATCTTGTTTTGCCCACAGTAAGCCTTTTTCTGCCAAGCTACTGCCTAGCTACTTACTCCCAGTTTGTCTAGTTATGTGTTTAAGGCCTTGTCTTTCAATATGCTGTTCAGTCCTTTTCTTTCTTGATTTACTGCTTTTAGATTTGGGAGATGCTCTACACTATGCCACAATGATCTTAGTTTTTTAAGATGCTTTCCTAAGTGTGACATGCTTATCCCAACACTGGGTCAAACCCAAATTTTATAAATGCAAAATCAGGAAGGAATGAGGTTAATTTGTTGGAATTTGTTACTGACCAACTTACATTGCCAGCAGTATTTTTTTCAGTCATGTTCCTGTACTGTAGGTGCTTGTAAACTACTTGCTTACTTATTATTTCTGAAATCTTTGCTTTTGTCTGCCCACTTACTAACATCAAAGTAGAGACTGCAGAATGCAGATGCTCCCAGCATTTCCAAAAAGGGTCCCTACCCCTTTTTGAAGGGGTTCAGAATAAAAGTCACTCTTTGGCTCTTTGGGACATAATGGTTCTCATATTTGAGCAAAACCACGAAAACTTTGAGGTTAAACTGACTAGTTTGCAATTTCCAATGGCTTTCTTTCAAGAGAGAGTACGATGTTTGATCTTCTCTGGGATCTGTTCTGAAACCTTAAATGGTCTTATTGAGTGAGGCAGGACTCAGAAAATTTGATGAACTGCATCTTGTTTTGTGTGTTTCTTAAGCTGCTCTTTCCTATTCTGACCTGAGGTTCTGCTTCTTTTTAAAATTAATTGCATGCAGCATTTGCTCACAGTTGATCGGGCTTGTGGGAATTCAGGCAAATGTTGAATATATTGAACCCTACCCTTGTGTGCATCATCTCTGCTGTGCCTCTCTGCTGCACACTGACTTTTCCTGTCTGCTTTTCAGACTGTATTGAATCTTTTTTGGTTGCCTTTTATGTTCTTCACTAATTGTAATTTGTTTTGTTTCTTGGCTTTTCTGATTTCTATTCTGATAGCCTGTGCTTTTGCTGACCCTTAGTTACATGATGTTTGCCTCTGGTTCTTGTATGATTTTTATTTGAGTATTCAAACTTTTAAAAAGCTTAGCGTATTATTCTTCATACTGGTAGGTTTGTTGTTAAAGCTGCTCCTATTTCTGTCTTTCCTGTCTGGTTCTGTGTAACTTAGGAGTCTTTTGTGGAGCATAAACCTTTGTCTTTTGAGCTGTCAATGCGTTCTTCTCTTGCCTGCCAATCTGAGTGACAATCTTCCAAATAAACCCAGGTAGGACAGCAGAGGAGCTTAGACAGGCAATTTCTCTCTCCATCCTCAACTCTACCTTCTCCACTTCTATTTCCAGACCATATTTTCATCAGTGCTGTAGTGTTGCTGTGGGGCCACTGCTCTGTGAAACAGTACCATCCTTTGAATATAATGTAAACTAGTGCTTACAGTAGCAAGAGTACCCATGGCAGTTGTTGAAACAGAAGTTCCCTGATTCACTGGTAGTACTGCCGTTTGGGTCTGTCATCTAAAATGCCATTGATCAAAGTACTTCTTCATCTAAAAGAAGGTAATTTCCCTTGAAGTCTATCAGATAAGTTCCAAGGTCCTCCATTTATCTGAAATTCCATTTTACCTAATGACTTTCTTGTCTTCCATCCCATTATGATAAACCAGATTTGACTATAATCACGTTACACCCCCTAAAAGTCTTCCTGGTGATGATGATTGGATATGGCACTCTTAGGTTTGTACACTGAGCTCATGGGCAGTGTAACTGAGCAGCTGTTAAACAGCTGCTGCTTTTTACCCTCAAGGCAACTACCTGGTAGAGTTGAGGGAAGTAATCTCATGTACAAAGTGCTTAAAAATCATTTTGGACGGTGCTGTGAGACCAGAGTGAATGAAACCTATGGTTAAGTTACCCAACCCAAGTCTCCAGTCATTAAATTTAGTCTTGATGTAGCAAATGCTGTGGACTTAGTGGAGCTGTGGATGTCTTAAGTGTGTATAAGCAATGAGGGAATCGGGATCATTGTTAACCACAGGAAATCTGCTATTATAGTGATGAAAACAAGAATCAATCACAAGTGATGAATTAGCCTGCAATATCTGCTATGTTCATTTCATGGTAGATGCAATAGTCCAAATCCATTAAGCAGCCTTTTGCAAAGGGATCCTCGCAAAGAAAATATCTGTAGTGCAGAGTGCACATTCTACCAGCCCTCCTTGCTTTTATCTGAAGGACTACATGAGTTTGTGTGAAATACAAGTTCTGATCCAAATGCACTGAACTCAGAGAAGGGTTTCTGGTGTTTTTGGGGGTTTTTCTGGGCTTTGAGGTCAAAGTGGGTATTGATTATGGTCGGGTTTATGGGAAATCTATAGTCTGTGAAGATCAGCTATTGGACGGACTCATCACAGTGCAAAAGACCTGTATGGCCATGTGAAGAAGGAATAAGCTGTTGCATCATGCTGGCACAGTGTCACACATGTGCCCATGTGGGTCAGGCTGACTAGTCAGCAACGTTCTCATAAGGCGGCTTTTGTCATCTCCCCTTTGTAGTGAGGACAGAGTTGCTTCCCTTCTGTGCAGCTCAGCAGCTGGTAGCTCTTCCATGGGTTTCTGCCTGACTGCCTTTGTTACATAAAGCACTGCTAAGTGAAAAGCTGTTCAAACCAATTCTGCTTCATGTTACTACATGTTACTGCAATTTCTATTGCCTGTCTGGTTGATTTTGCTGTCGAGGAAAAGCAGTGAATTATTAGTGCTAACCCATTTTTTAAAAATTTCTTGAAGGAAAGTGTGGACATGGGGGAAAATAACTGGCTGGCAGCTTTTAGGAAGGCATTACATTGCTGATGGGAAAGATAGCTCTGAAAAAAGGGTGGTCTTTAAATTGATACATCAGCACGGTAAAAATGAAGGAGCACATACCTTTTCTCTGAAGGGGCTCTCAGACACCAACACATTTCAAGGAAACTTCAGTTTTCAGTACTACATTTCACCATGTGCCAGTGTCCTGCTGACTGCAACTGAACTTCAATGTTTACTTTCACATTGCCCTCAATATAAATAGGATTTAATTTGAAATACTGCCCAAAACCTTGGTTAGACAAAACAGATAAATGTATGCATTTTACTTTGCATTTCTATGCCAGCTTATAGGGTATGTTTTAATTGCATGTCATGCAAAATCTGATTCAACAAATGAATCATGAATATAAAATATTTTATTATTCTGTACAAAATTTATAAATAAATGAAGCCTCTAGGATAAGGTATGACATAACAGTTAATTGAAAACCATTAGGTTACATGGTTAAGTGAAGTACAAACTGACATTTGAATAAATGCTGTCACAGTAACTGTGAAATTTTACTGTAAGCAAGTTTTTGTCTTGATTCATCACCCTACTGGTGAGCCTGCAGTATTTTCTTAGTCATAAGCCAGGTGATAGGTTGGGGGAACATGTGAGCCCACTCGGGACAAGGGCTGTGTGTAATCAAGGGCTACCAGAGCACCTGTGGCTAAGTTCAGGTTAAGGCTGGTATTGACTGGATGGTACCAACCATTGCATGCTTTCAGGAGCGTGTCTCATTCTAGGTAGAGGTGTAATGGGAAAGCTGGCTGTGATTTTCAACCTTAACTACTGGGTTTGGACCTACAGCTTTAGGAGCCTGGTTTGAGCATGTCTATGAAGCAGGAATTTGTGTGAGTGTGTTGAGCAACTGCTTTCCTTTCCTCTGCAAGCAGAGAAGGAAGAGCAGAATTGCCCCTAAAGACAGGATGAAGCTGAGAAGGAAGGACTAATGCAGACAGCAGGATTAGTAACACAATGCACAACAGATGTCATACAGCACATGATCTTCAGGCTTTTGACTTTTCTGTGGCCTTTACCTGTTGTGGAGAGGCAAGGGTTGTTAAGGGGAGGTATCAAAAGAGAGAAGTGCAGGAAGGATGCACAAAGAAGAGAGGGCAGTGACGGAAGCGAAAGGGGGAAGAGTGGGAAGCAAGCAGAACAGGAAGGGAGAGAATGAAGCAACGATTAGAAGAGAGCTGGGAGGAGGCTTTAGAGCGAAGAAGAAAGTGGCATTTTGAGAACTGGAATTACAAAAAGTGGTTGATTACCTTGTAACATTGTTTTGAACTATGTCAGTCTATCTGTACCTTTTTCTGACATCCTTAACTCTTGATTTTCATTCAGAAATGCTCAGTTTCTGAGAGACTGACAAAGCCTCATTATCCCATTTATCTCAGGGACAGTCACGAATCCCGAGTCCTTCACAAGACTTGGCACTTGTGCGTGGCTGCAGGAGTTGCCTCCCATCTCTTGCTGTGAGAGGGAAGATTTGTAGGAAAAATCGTGTATTTAGGTAGAAGAGAGGATTAATTATAATTTGTATTTTGACTGTTGTGTGCACCAGCACTGCTCTGGTAAGAGCAAATACTATTTGCAGAAAACTTGCTTTCCTTTATAACCGTAACTCGTTGTGGCTATAAAGCTACAGCTACTACTTTATATTGTAATGTAAAATGAGGCAGTTTATGTCCCCGCAGGAAGTGGAATCAAAGACAAAATGAAAAATAGAAGAGTTTGCTTCCATCACCTCTTTCACCTACGTGGTTAAGACAGCAATGAATCTATTGTAGACACACCCATGGCTCTGGACTGTGAGTGAGGAGCTTTGTCTTAGCTTATGTAGTCTTTGAGCCTCCTGATAATGCAGTGGTGACTGCAAAGGTCTGTCTTGCAACCTCTGAAGGTGTTGTGTATGTGTGTGATTCAGTGATCTGGTTTTGCAGAAAGCTGTGGCACTTGAGTGGAATTGGTTTCTACAGCAGTGTTGATGCTGTCAGTTATTTCCGATATTGCAGGCTGAAAAAATTGACTGAAAATTGAAATCATCTTCCAGAGGCAGTGGGTAAATTTATGGGCCCACAGTATTAGTGACAATACTTGTGCCAATGGGGACACATCAGATGAGTATAGTGACGTTTGGGTGGTTCTCCAAGATGGAGATTTGCTTCTGCCATGTTGAAATTTAGGGTGTGCTACTCACTCATCTCTTTTTACTTTTCCTCTGTGGATGGATTTTGAGCTTGGGGTGTTTTGCCCAGCTGTCACTGACACCCCAGAGGCAGTGGGCTGAATGAGCAGAGGGACTGGGTTGTTTCCTTCCACATGTGGTACCCAGGGCAGAGTTGATGGTTTATTATGGGATTATAATATCAAAGTTTGTGGTGCAGCTGTTACTAGTTACTATACTGCATATACATACAAGATTTGGGGGTTAACAGACACCTTTCATTGGTTTTGCTTTCCTAATTTTTGCTCTCACTGGTCTCTAAGCTAGAAACCAAGGATTTCATAAGAAAACCCAAGAATACATTTATCTGTTAGCTTTAAAGCACTGTATGCAGAATTAGTTGTTCTGAAAAGCAAGTCTTCGAAGATTTGAGTATCTTGCATCTTCCACTTTGACTCCAGAATGAAATAGAAATGGGAGATCCCTTTCTAGGTGTTCCTCATATGTATTATTTAGTCGAGACTCAGCTTGGATTCACAAAAGAGAGATCATGCCTGAAAATATCTAACCGGTTTAAAACAAATAAGCTGAGGTAAGGAAAAGACAAGATAAATTTGCCTGGGTTTTGAAGGCTTGTTTATATAACTGTGCCACACAGAACTCCACGTTCTGTCAAACTGGTGGCTTAATGGGTGTAAGAGAGCTGGCCATGATAGTTGTCATTGAAGGCATACCTTTGTGTGGATGCTGGGGAGGTGCAAAGTCATCAGTACAGGCCTGGGTTTTTGGTTGCCTGGGAGGAAGGACAGGTAAATCCTGAGAAGATGCTGAAATGTGCTGCAGATACAAAGCTTTATACAAAACCTGTATAAAGGAAATAGTGCAGTTGAAAAGGCTGTGAAGGGGCTGGCTGCATGAGGTGGGTAAATCAGCTCTTGACGTGCATACTTTAGGTGGGAGACTAAAAACCAAACTAGGGTCTCCCTGCATCCTGAAGCTTTCTAACCTGCCTTGTATCTTGTTAACCACAAAAGCTGCTAACTCAGCATGCAGCTTTTCCTAACTCCTCTTCGTTATCAGTAACCATAGAGATACAGACAGTGATTCTAGCCTCAGCCTTCCTCACCATGTAGCCCTAGTGAAAGAACTGATGTGCTATACTGCATGTGTTTTTCCCAGAATTAATTCATGTCCTTCTAATCTGTTTTCCATGCTCATGGAAGGAAAATAAGGGAAAGCAATAGTGTCCTTCAGATGGCTGGTAAAACAGGACAGCCTGATGTTTAGTACTATTGCAGAATGGGCAGTATTTATTGTGTGAGTCTGGTGAAGCATCCGTCTCCTCTCAGCCTCTCCAGCGGGCAGCCATCCCCAGCGCTGGTGTAAGTGATAAGACAATGGCAAAAAAAAAGAAAAATCCCTGTTCCAGGGCTATTTTTACCAGAGTGGTGCAGTTTCTGTTCAGTAGACTTATTCCTCTTCATCTACATCACTGATGATATTAGATGCTATTTTAGGCATTGCATAAAATGTTCACCCAGTCTTTGCTATTAAAAAAAAGCAACCAACCCCCAAGTCCTTTGTTAAAGACTGTTAAAGACTGGTTGCAAGATTTTGGCAGTGGCTTGGATGTGGAAAGATCTCAGGCTGAGGTTCTGGGAGGGTCTTGCACCTTGTATTGGCAGCAGAAGTCACGAGTGACCGTGTGTAAGCTCAAACCCATTAATTGTTGTTTGTTCATTGTCCTGAAAATGGCAAAGCTACTGCTAACCCTTTTTGTATTTTGGCTCTTCTAAATAATCTGTTGTAACAGAAGCTATCTTCTGTTTTGCCCAGCACCTTGCATAGAGGGACCCAGTATGCAGCTGGATTTTCTAAGACCTGGTACAGTACAGTAATGTAACCAGGTGTACTGTCTTGCATGGATGTCAGAAGTAAAAAGAAAAATGCACCTGAACACGCAAGGGTGTTTTTGAGCTTAGACAAGACTTCAGTCAGTCTCACCACCTCCTTTATCAATACTGTGAATGTCTCTATTCCTTTTTCGGGGATAGGGTGCTAAAAATGCGTGCTATGTAGCACAGCTTCATAACACTTCCAGCACCTTTACGTGTCAACTTAGTGATGTTTGCGTTTTGTGTTTGCTCACAAGTGTTCCTGTTTCATTGTATAGGGGTACATGAATTTTATGTGAAGAGTTTGATTTGTGTCTGATCCTGCTTTCCTGCCTGAGCCAGAAAAATATTAGATTAAATCTCCAACAGGTCTGAGTCCTCTGTGTTCCAGTATCTACCTGGATTAGGCCTTTCATCCCTGTCTCCTCCTGACAAGCTTTTTGTCTTGTCAGAAATGCTTTTACAGGACTATGAAAGGGTGTATCACAGAGCAGCCAGAGCAGATTGTTAATTAGTAAGATTGTTTGTCATTTGCAGTATCTTATGATAAAACTATTTGCCATGGACTGTTTGGGTTGATTGGCATGGGCAGAGTGAAGGTGGTTTGAATGGCTGGTTGAAGATTCAGCCGTGGGCTTCAGCACATAGAGGATAGCCTGACCATATGTATCAGTCCCTTGTGAACCACATGAGGTCTGTTAGGAACGTCTGAAAGGAATTAGAGGATGATTTTCAGGACTTTCTGCTACCATCCACCATCCCAACTCCATTGTGCTGTTTCTGGGACACCATAGAGCTCTGGGTTGCTTTGGGAAAAGAGTGGCTGGAGAAGAGGAACTGTAGAAGCGGGGAAGGGATGATAGCAATGCTATGAACAAGTGCCAACTGTTAAGTGGTGGGGCTGAGGAAGATGAGGGCAGGATTAGTTTCCTTGGTTTCTGCAAGGATGAGCTCTGCAGTGGGAGGTTTGGCAGCAGCAGGCACCCCTTCTGATGAGTCACAGGAGGCTTTCTCAGAGGAAAGGTCTAAGAATTGCGCTAGTGCTGCTCCTGCTTGTTTTTTCCATTGCTGCTGGCGGCCTTTTTGCCACCGTGCGGTATCTCCTCCACCATCATCCTTGTTCCATATAGGCTGTTTCTGGGAGCTACCTTCCTCCATTTCCTTGTCCTCCTAACTACTGTGGTGATTTAGAGAGTGGGGAGAAATGATCAGGTCAGGACAGATGCTTTTATGGTACAAGGATCTGTTTGTAGCAATGAGAGTGGAACTCCTGGTTAATGTGAAGTTTTATGAATGTGAAAAGTCATCTTGTTGTGGTTGTGGGAGAAGGCAGGAGGGAATTGATTCCCTTTGCAGACCTCTATCTGCAAAGTTTTGGGAGAGAAGCTCTGGAAGCCATGGGATATTGGTTACTCCTTCCTGAAAGCCCCTGGTCCCCCTCAAAGATAAAGGGTTTCTTTGACCTCTCCAAAAATTTGCAGTATGGAGACATTTTCTTCTCCTGTTGACATCTTTCCCTCTCAAGGGCTCTGCTGTCATGGGGACTGAGAAGTGCCCCCTTGCTGTTGGGAAGTGGATTTGGTTGGCTCATGTGTCATGACTGCAGGGACATTTAAGCTTGTTTTCAGCCCTTAAGAGTGTGGTTGGGCTCATTGGTTTCTCCTGACTGTTCCTTTGCTGCTTATGCTCTTTCATTACAACCATAAAGCTCAAGAAGAAACCAGTTAAACTTGCAACTTTCTTTCTTTGTCAAAAATGCCTTCATCATGTTCTAAGCCTTCTCTGCTGCCCTTCCCCAGTCATATCATGTCTCCTCCCAAAGTACCAAGTGATTTCACAATTCACAGGTCCTTTGTTCTACTCAGATTAATGTTCCCCTGGAGAAAGCCCTCCAGGGGTAATAGGGAGATGTGATCAGGATCGGGGCAGCCATGATGGTTGAGTAGCAGCAGTAAAACTGGACCCCTCACTGCAACTTGTGTGTGAGCTGAAGCATGCAGTGAGTCCTGTTCCTCTGTGGCATTAAGTCCTGTAGGGTCCCTGCTCATCCCTATGGTTTTACGGCATTTCTGTGTTTTCCCTGGTTTTATTTACTATTGGTATGAATAAGCAAATGCAAGGTTCAAATAACAGCATAGATGAGCTGGTTCCAACACATGAACATAAGTGCTAGATAGAAAAATAAAGGGGGAGAGCGAATCCCCCTCCTAATCTGTAATGCAGAAAATGCTAAATCCCTCAAGACCTCCTTTTCAGCGTGTACCGTCCGTAAAACCTGTTTAGGATTTGGATTGGCATCGCAGTGGAAACCGGGTGCACTGCTGCCTGTGTGCAGTGCGTGCCTCTGTGTGTTTGGCAGCAGTACAAAAGAAACCAGTTGATTATATTCATAGGATTAAAGGCCCGATTCCTGGGGACACACTTGGTTGGATGCAATTAAAATGCCTGTCAGGCATTTGATACCAGCAACCCCTTGACAAACTGCTTCAGCAGCAGCGAGGTGCAGCATCCTATTGTAAGTGGATGATGGCGGAGCCTGCTGGTTTGTCATCATTCTCGAAATTTCTGTGGCCAGTGAACTCCCTCTTCCTCTCCCACTCACCCTTTTTTCCTTTTCACCACTGCGGGGACTTCTTCTAATTTGCAGTTTTCCTTTTCCTGACGTACACATGGTAGATACAAGCTGGTGGCTTGCAGACTGCGTCTGTCTGGAGATAGGCAGCGAGCCGATGGATAACAGCACTCCAGGAGAATGATTATGCAGCAGTTATTTAAGGATAGGCTTTTGTGGTATGGCAGCATATGAGCTGGTAATGCTTTTCTTTTAAAAATGTCAGCTTTGTTTGCTTGTTGAGGATTTGAAAGAGTTATACCTTTATGCTGTAGCTTTTGGGATTTAGCCTGCTGTAGATTCAGTTCCATAGCGGTTGCACGCTGCATGAATTAAAATGTATAGGTAATGAACTTCTGTGGGTTTGTTTATAAATGTATTTGATGCATACATAATGTCTATTATATGCACATACTCCTTCATACATACATGCTTGTATGGATATGTTTATGCATCTCTGTATAACAGAAAAAAGAAAAACTTTTTTTTTTGTAGATAAAAACTGTTTTTCAGCAAATTTAAGTATTTTCAGGGTTTTTTTCCCACCTTTGTTTTATACTGACAGATTCTCCAGTATATGGTCTGGGACGTGACGCACTGATTGGAATCTGCTTGTTCACAGATTGAAAAGGTAGGACACCTCAGTGTTTGAATGTGATTTTGAGAATGTGGGAACGAATGTGGTACAGGGTGTGGACTGTTCTTTGTTTTTTTGCTGTTTGTTTGTTGATTTATTTACTTGTTTCAACAATAGCTGTTATGTTTCATTTTGTCAAACTATGTTTTGTTGCAGCTTTGCGGAGATTTTCAAATTGTTTCGGCAGGCGCTGTAAAGTTATTTTTGAAGTGTATGCATGTGCTCTACCTATTTAATTAGTCCTTTCAGTTGCAGCTATCAAAGGGTGAGATACAAACGTGAGTGCTCGTCCATTGTCTTGGGTTAGTATAGCAATGGTGCGAAACTGCCTCCAGTCATATCAGATGTGGAGTCATTTTAATATTGATTTCAGTATCAGCAAGAACAGGGTTAAACTCAGTGACTTGCTCAGAGCAGGTACAATCTATCACAGTGCTCAGAAGAAAGCATAGTGGTGGTTTCATATTGTATTGCTTCCATGGAGGAGGGAAACTTCTTTTAACCTCTTCACTGCTGCCAAAAACTGTATGTGTCTCAACTTGGGGTTTTTATGCACAGTTTCAGTAGCCAGGCAGGGTGGGGCAGTCTGAATGATGTTTTTTTGACATATTACTAACACTTCAGAAATTATGTTTCAAAATAAAGCATACAGACAGGGTTTTTTTGACAGTGACACTGCTAGTTCCCCAAAAAAGTATTTTATTATCATCTTCTCCCTAATACCTTTTGGCTTTGCTTATTTTAACCCTTTGCTGTAAAGGAAACGGCGAGATAAAACGCCCGCAGAGTAAAACATAGTGAGTGACTTTCTTTGTGTTGAACTTTCAGATGTGTCAAGTGGTTAAGGAATACGGATCTCATTGATTTGCAGTGGGGGCTGTGCCCATAGGAATAAAAGAAATCTAAGCAGGATTGAAAATCTGCTTCCTGCACCTTTATGGAGAGAGGGAAAGGTATATCTATCTTACATTAACGTCTCAGGTGCCAGATGTCACTCAATACCTTCCAAACCAGACTTCATTGTGTGTTGGTCTCCCCAAGTGTCCCGCAGCTGATCATACTTCTTAGCTCTGCTCTTGGACCTGAAGGGAATATGTGTGTTTGTAGGGCAGGAGTCAAAATCTGCATGTCGCTTTAGTCTGAAGTTTCAGGGTCTTTTTTGAAAACCGGAATAAAAAAGGCAAGAATTCATCAGGAAAGGCAGTTATGTTTCCAGCCTGGGTAAACCCAGGAGTAATGCTAACTGTGAGAAAGCTTGGTCTACTGAAATGGCCAGTCTGGATCCAAAGACAGGCAGGAACCCCAAGCCAGAATGTTAGTGTTGGGAAGGATGCGGGCCACTGTTAGCAGCAATGCATCCCTCTGAAGCGTGATGAATAATCAATTTCATTGCAATAAATTGCTAGGGCTGATTGATAGATGCTCCTTTTGGGGGAAAGCATTAGTGAATTCTCCAGGTTACTCTTTCTCCTGTTTTTCTAACAAACAATTCTGTTCCTTGTCATCCCATTTTACACGTTTTTCTGTTCTCTGGACTCTTGTATATTTTCTGTTTTGGGCAGAAGGCTTCTTACCTAACAGATTTTCCTGGCTAAATAAAATTCTTCAAAGGAACATTTTTAGTTGTTAGTTTTTCTTAGTTGCTTTTAATACTGTTTCCTCCAGGTATCAATTATCACTAGACTCCTTGAAACAGAAAACCATGAAGTAAACAGTGTATAATACTCTTTAATTCAGGAAATAATACATTCATTGCTTTTTCTTTTTAAGCTAAAAGCAAATAACAGAATCATAGAAAATGATTTGGATTGGAAAGGAAAGTCCCTTCTCTTCCCTCTACTTTTAATTTCACTTCCATTATCCAAGGGCAACAAGCCAAACTGCAGTCTCATTCTGATTTCATTAATGTTTTGCAAACTCTGTCTCAAGGACTAACACTCCTTGCTGGGCTTGATGTCAAAATTCAGGGTTTTGCTGTAGCATTGGAGAAGGGGAAAGGAAGGATTTCTCACAAACAGAAGTGATGGCAGTGTCAGTAGGCAAGTAGAACTGCTAGTTTTTACAGTATCTGTGGATGAATGGTTTTCATCTCCTATGGAAATGTCTCCTATCTCTTGTGCACAGCGTCTTACCAGTCCTCTGTTGTCTCCTAAAAACAAAGAAATGGTGTCAGCTATTTGTTAATAAACCAAAGTTGGTGAGGAGATTAGTTTGTGGGTTTTTTTAAGTAAGCAATACATATGCATTTTTCACACCTCTGATCTATCAGTTATTTTAACCTCTGCTTTTAATCTGGGTTTTTAAGATTAATGTTACAAATCATGCCTTCTAGCTGCAAAAAAGAAAACGAGATGTTATGCTGGCAAAAATGGAAGTTATTTCAAAACATCAAAATATTTCAAACTGAAGTAGGGGTAGGGGGCACTTACTCTGTAAGGAGATAATTAAATCTAGATTGACAGAATTTCAAAATCCTGTGGCAACAGGTAGCATAAGATGGCTTGGAATATCAAAAGGAAAACATTTTGTTAGTTGATGCAAAAAGGCAACAGAAGCCAGAGTGTGCAGTGACAATGAGGTGGTTGAATTACAGTTTGCAGACTCCAGGGCATGCACCCAGAATGACGTGATGTTTGGCACTCGCCTTCATTTAAACGGATGACATGGTGACCAAATGCGCCAAAGGCATTCAGAAGCAATGCTTTGGCAACAGTTCATCCCCAGGGCTCTTCTCCGGGGAGCACCATCAGGAGCAACCTTGGACCCCCATGTCTATCTCTGTTCTGAGCTTGTCATCCATTTTTTAACCCCACTTCTTAGGTGGCCCTCTCTTAGCATGTGCGATGGAAGTAAGGAGGAGGTTTGCTTTACAGGTATTCTAGGCTGAGGGCTCAATATCCTCCGTTTGTTTGCTACGGGTACGGTTAGATCACCAGTATTAACATTGTCTTGTCCTATGATTGCATGAAACAAGTACTTTTTTTGAGCATTGGAATTAATGGTGCTGACCTGTTGATTTATGTCTTGTGCTTGATGAAGTATTCTCAGTGAAGAGTTTCCTCCCCTTCTACTAATTAGAAAGATTGTCTCCCAGGTAATTTTTTCAGTGGCAAATAAGGGTCCTATGTTATGACTTCCCTTTCAGTTGGGACATAGCTAGTAGAGTCTGTCTTTTCCCCATGAATGTGTTTTCATGTGACTTGTAGGAGGACGGCTATCTCTGCTTCTGTGCCAAAGCAGATTGACATTGGTCAATGGGCTCAAAAATTATGAGGTAGGGAGAACATAATCCACATAAAACTGATTTTCTGTGGGTAAGACTGGAGCTAATATATCGTGGTCCTGATGAAAGTTGTTTTCCTGTAGTTTACATCTTGTGTCTTTTCCTCCCCTACCACGTCTTCCATTACCTTTGTACCAGAGTCTCCCAGTTTCTCTGTGGCTCTATGCTGTCAGTTGGGCAGGACACAGCAGATCTGCTCCAGGGTGCTGGGTGGCTGACATGTACATGTACTGCCTGCCTGGAAGATCAGAGGAAGCAAGTGATGAGGTTATGCCGGTGCTTTCTTCATTTGAGGGAAGGCAGGATTCATTTCAGCTTTGCTTTCTGTTTCTAGGAAGAAAATCCATTTCTGTGCTTTGCTCTTTGTCAAGCTATGTTTACATATTAAGAGTAAGGAATAGTTAGCAGAAGTTTGGTTTAGTAACTTTAGGAAGGACCCTGTCAGGAAAATAATAATCAAGATGCAGAAATCCAATGGAGGATGAACTGGACCAGGAGCTTAGCTGGCATGGTCTCAACTGGAGGAAGAAGTCATTAGGTGCAGACCTGTAGTTCCTGTGAAGAGTTCTAAACTGCCAGGTTAATTTCCGATAGTTTGTGTCCTCCTCCTCTTCCTTATTTTCTTCGTCTGTAGAACAGACAAACAAATGCCATTGTGTTCCTCAGTAAGGATATTCATCAAGTTTTGCAAAGTTTTTGAGATCCTTGATTAGAGGAAGCTGCATATGTGTAAGATTTGATCATGAGACTTAATATGACAGCTTTTGTCTTGGCTGCAGTAAGAAAGGAGGCTGTTGTATAACTGTGGTACCAGTGCTAATAAAAAGGTTAGAATACATTTAGTAAAATACTAGATTTCTCCTGCCTTCACGCATCAACTTAACTCTTTCTTCATGTGGAGGTCCTTGCTGTGTGGAATTATATCGTGATCACAGAGGTCTGCAATGGCTTTTAACATGAATGGCAATCACTCCCCTGTCCCAGTTTATACAAAAGGTGGCTGGCTATTTCCTGATGGAATCTTGAGCTGGCACACCAAAGCTGGGAAAGCCAGCTGTATTGCCAGTAGCATGCTTGGAAAAAACCCTCCATAGCAGCCATTGCAGCTGACTCGTGTATTATAAACCTGGAATATTCCCTGGAAGGCTGGAGGTGCAGATTAACTTCCTTTCCCTGTCCTGGTCAGGGG
Source organism: Jacana jacana (assembly GCA_013400555.1). Taxonomy (NCBI): domain Eukaryota; kingdom Metazoa; phylum Chordata; class Aves; order Charadriiformes; family Jacanidae; genus Jacana; species Jacana jacana. The sequence continues at coordinate 145,613 of VZTM01024260.1, read as the reverse complement.
ACAATTCATTGTATTATATGCCACCAAGCGAAGCCTCTAGATAGTTATGCACTGCTGCATTTTCACTGACATTTTATGGAGTGCATTAGCATGGAGCTTGCGAGAAATTATGGGCAATTTATTTTAATACATTAGGTGTCAGTCGGTGCTAAATCACAGAAGCTATTTACATTTGTTTTCTGAGTCATCCTGGTTCTTGTGATAAGGTGATTTTTCAGTATGTGTAGTTAGTAAATTGGCTTAATCCTTTCTTTTTCTTACTTTATGTGTATATTTGCTCTTTAAAATGCAAATGTATGCCTAAATTGGCTAAAAGAAAATGAGTCACGTTTTAAGAAAGTGCCTTTCCTTAGCCTTTTCATCATCAAGGGGAAGAGGTTTATGACTGCTAGAGACCCAAATAGAGAGCAGTGGGGGAGAAGTCAGAGAGCTGTGTATTTAAGTGTCAGTATTGTCCAGTTGCCTGTATTTCTGTGGTTCCTAAATCACTTCCAGCCGCACACCAGAAGGAACCCAAGAACTGTGCTGTTCAGCATCGTAGCATTGAATCCAGAGCCCTGAGTTTGACCGGGGAGAGAAAGGTGCATGTGACAACTCTGGCGACTTACGTGCAGCACATCCTCCCCTTCCCTGTTTCAGATGTTTGAGTTATGGACATGGAAACAAACCCACAACACACCTCTGTGAAAAGTTCCTTGACAAATCCCTGCCAAATTTGTGTACAGGGCAACACAGTCCACTGTATAGGTAGCAGAGCAGAGAGGAAATCAGGCTAAACTGGCATCCCATTTTTGCACTGGGGCAAGCACCTACTGTTCACCTACTGAGAATAGCCTTATGCTGCAAGCTAGTAGTGTCAGTCGGTGTGCTGTGAGGCTATGTGTGTGCTTCTGGCAGCCAGAATAAATGAAACGTGCACAGACTAGTGACTGCTACTCTTGTGCAACTATCTTGATAGCCCTTTGTGAGTGTTGGGAAGACTCAGTGTTTTATTACCGTTTCCGTGCTGATAATTGTCAAGATAAGATGGGGCGTTCCACAGGGTTAGAAGATGCTCTTGGTGTGAATTTTCAAAATTTTCCTGCTATTTTTTCATATGTTTGGGATATCCTGGGGATAGGGCAGCAGGAGTGGAAAGCATAGACAGATCATGTTCTTTCTGCCTTTGGACACTCCAGCCCTGGAAACCAGGTTGCCATCTGGGAGTTGGCACTGCTGCACCTTTCTTTCCTTGTATCCAGCCCTGAGCACACAGGGGAGCTGACAGCTCTCTGAGCTCTGTTGGCTTCTTACAAGCTCCAACTTGCTTTCATTTCTGTATGAGAGCAAAGGCAAAAAAACCTGCAGTCACAGTCCACCTGAAGTGATCTCTGAATGGGGTCAGAGAAGGGACAAACCCAGTGACATTTAATAATTTAGAGCAGAACCACCTGCTTTAGGATTTCCGTCGTCGCAGCAGTTTTAACTGAAATCTATTTAAGAGTGGATTGACTTGCACCAATCCAAACCCCTTCTCAGTGCTTCTTAATGTGATTGTGGTGGCCTGGCTGATGGATAGGCGTTTGGGACCTCTGTATTGACTAAATGCAGTATAAACTAAGTTTATAATGATTCAAGACATCTGATACTTGTATGGGTAACTTGATGGTAAATCAGGGCTTAGCTACAGCTGCAGTTTAAGTGTGTGCCAGCAAGTCTGTGTTGCCAGGCCTCATTCCTGTGCTACAGCAGGGTGTAATCCTGGCCAGCTGCGGAGGTAATCAGCTGTCCAGTAAGGATGAGTCCCCCATCCTGATGACACACTGCTCTGGTGACTGCCCCTGCGAAGCTGAGTGTAGTCTTGCAGTTGATCTTGTCACTTTCTAAAGTTTTTAGGAAATCTGAAACACGCATGTCTTATTTTTAAGTGGAGCAAAGTGCTTTTGAATATGCTGTGCAGTGAGGTCCTCCCTCCAAGCACATGCTCGGCTAGAGCTAGCATGCAGCTCCTACACAGTATGCTCTGAATCTCTAAAGGACAAGACAACAGTTGAGTAATCTTTCCTTGGGTTTAGCAACATGATGATAAAACTACAGGAAAATTAGATGCCAAAGAATGAGTCAAGATTGAACTGATTATTTTTTTCAGTCATGATAAGATGGAAAATTAGAGCAACAAATTGGGATGCTCAGTAATGTGCTGAATGCCCTCAGAGAAGATAGAAATCTGAGATATAAAACTGTGACACCCGCCACCTCACAGTCCTATATACATACCAGAGGGGCCTCTGTCTCTTTTCAAAACCTGCTGGGATCCACAGAAGTTTGTGCTCTTGGTGCCTGGCGCTGTGGTCTCACTGTAGTCAGAGTTGCTGTTGCCTTCCTCCTAGGCAGGAGCTTGGTTTCTCCTTGGATGGATGTACAATACGTAGGGGAATTGAATTCTCTTCCTTGGAAAGTTGCCACAACGTACTGCTGCAATACAACTAAGCATATTAATAATCATTAAAGTAAGAATTGGTGCTATTATTTGTAGCAGTAGTGTTAGGTAATGAATGATAAGAAGAGCGGTATTTGCAATGACAGATGTGAGACATGGACAGAATTTTTGCAGCTATTTTTCCTGCAAAATACACAAAATACCTTTGAGTATTTAAATGAATGTGCTTATTCCTAGGTTTGTTGTATTTAGTGTCCACTAGTAAAAATGTATTTCAGCAAACACTTGTGGAAGTAGTTATGAAAAGGTAAATTCAAGACTGATGTATACAGCTACTAAAACTAGTTTTACAATTGGTAACTAGCCCAGTGTGTGTAAAAAGTTTAAATACAGTTGTGTGCATTACTGTCAAACAGGAAACTTGAGCACTTTACTCATTAATTATAGAACAGAAAGAATGGAAACCATGCTGCATGGTACAAGTAATGCATCCATGTGGCACATAAGCAGTACAGAAACCAAGAATAACTCCCTGAAAGAACTCACAACACAGACAAAAGGAGACAAAGAGAGTGTTGTTACGAACTGTTGAGCATCTTATTGGTCCCCACTCAGTCTCTGCTCTGTGCCCTCTGGTGTTACCTGCTAAGGGGAGGGATGTATGAGGGTAGGGTAGTTATCGTAGGCCTTGTACTATGATGTGACGGTACAGCCCTGAGTACAGTGGGAATGGCTAGGAAGGATTCTTGAGAGAGCACATTGTTATTACAGTAGAATCCTCTTATTTTCAGTGTCCTTCTCCTGTAACTGTTTTGCCCTCAGAGTGATTTTTTACAGATCTAGCAATACTTAGGCCCTGTCTTATTTTGTGTGCTGTCATTCCTCATTCATTTATTTTTGCAGGAGATTCTAATATGTTTAATTTTGTTTAGTATATTGAGTGCAGGAGCCAACAGCAGAAGGGTACATTAAGTGTAACAACTCCTGCTTTTGGGAGTTTGTGCTTGGCAGCTGGGCAGCCCAGCCTGGGTGACCCTGAGGTGCAGGTCAAGATCCTGCAGGCAGAAGGCTCTGAGCAGTTGTATTTACAGTTTGCTCAACAGTTGTGTACATGGATGCTTTAGGGTATGAGGGTCTGCACTGGCGGAGAGGTACCTTCCTGATTGTGCTGTCTTCATGCGGGTGATGTTCTTCACAGTGTCTCTGGAGGCCACCACTACTGCTGTCAGATGTATCGTTCTAGGGCTGGGACACCAGCCTTCCTGTGCAGAGAGAAATGAGGCAATTGTGCCTTTATCTAAAGATTGTGCAGCACTCCTCAGCTTGACCTGAGCTCTTCTCCTGACACCAGTTTGAGAGTTGTAGCAACAAGACTGTCTTCTTAATTATTTTTTTTTAATATTTTCCATTTGTAAGGTGATCTGTGGTGTGGAAATTCCTCCATATTCTGCTAATTATGTTTGAACCAGGGCTCGTGGAGGCTCAGGACTGCCGTTTTGATATCCTTTACAGGCAACTTGGCCTGAGTGTGGTTCTCTTCTAGAGACATCTCGAGCATTGGAGCCACCTCAGTTACCTTTTGCATTGCAATTTGATACCATCACAGCTGCGCTACAAAATACTTCTTGGCTCTGCAACCAAGAACTTTTTTTTTGTCTTCATATGTTAAAGTTTAATCTGTGCCCTGCTGAGCAAATATGAATATTCAGCTGTGGTGTCAGCTTTGTAAAAGGTTTGTTATTTCCCCCCTAAAATATCAACCTATAATTAAAATGAAGAAAAACAGTGGGACACAGGGAATGAGGTACAGTCAAAGCATTGTGTTTGTGTCCATGTGTTCACTTAACATTTTGTTAGTTTTTACATTTGTTATTTTTTTTTTTACATTTACATTTTCCAGAGCTGTCTTTGTTATGAAGAACCCTTATAATAACACTGTCTTGACACAGAAAATACCTTTCTGCAGTATCCAAGTGGGCAGTAAAATTACCAAAAGAAACTCTTCTTCCTAATATCAGTGAAGGAGTGCTGGATTTAGGATTATTTTTATGAGATCTGTTGGAATTAAGTACTATTGACAAACTAATTCCTGGAACTTCTTTTGGTAGCCAAATATTAATTTGGCTTGTGTATATATGTGTGTACAATCGTACATAATATAGAAAAGTAGATTTAGGGGGGAAAATGGAGCATACCTTTTTTCACTCACCCATAATTTCACTCAGTTTAGAAAACCCCAGTGTTTGTAGCTTTCTGCATCTGACAGAGGAGACATTTATTTCTATCTTGTTAAGGAAAAACTATTTATATCTGTTGAAATACTGTTGCTAAAGTAAAATTGATAAAATAATTTTTAAAAATACTCTAACTGGGCCTAATCCATCATCTATGGTGGTGATGACTTGAAAAGCCTTAGGCTAGGCTTCTAGTGAAGGGTAATCATAGATGTGAGCATCTCCTTTTCACCTGTACTTCTGTTTGTATAGTTTGCTAAATGTAACGAGGGACCTAAATTGCTCATCCTCATTCTGCCAAAAACCATGTTACTGCCTTTGTATTCGATTCACGTTACAGTGCTAATATGCTTCCTTGCCGTTATGTCCCTTTTCTTCTTAAACTAAGGGAACAAAATAGTTGTATAACAAACTGTGTCATGGGAAATAAAGTCATATGTTATGACAGAGCTTAAAAAGGCTTTTGAGGATTTACAGCTGCGAGTGTTTATGAGAACTGAACCCAGAGCATTTTCATTTCCCAGCAATGCTGCTTGCAGTGATCACCAGAAGAGGGTTTTATATAGAGATGAAGTTGTGCAGGATGTCAGTGAGTTGGGAAGCAGGAGCAATCAGCCCCTGCAAGAAGCCATACCTGGTGGCCCTACCTGAAGTGCTGACGTGCCAGGTTGCAGCTGATAGACTGCCTTGCAGCAGAAAGACAGCAGCAGCGCTCTGGCTCTGTGCAGGTGTGCTCTGGGAAGGTTAAGCCAATGGACCGGAGTACTTCTTGCAATATTAGAAGTCCTAGTCTTGCAGTGTCTGGGCAGAAGTGTCCATCACACTTCACAGAAACTTGCTGAGAGGGTCCATCTCACCAGCACCCTGATGCCTCCCCTCTAGCTTTTCCACTTGTGTCTGGCTTCTGTTTTCTTGGACTCATCATCACCTTTCATTCTGAATAAAATGCTCCCTGTAGCAGAAATTGGCCTTGGATCTGAGGCACTTGGCTGCTTAGTGGAATTAAGTCTTTAACCAGTCCATGCCATTCAAAATTCACTGCAGCCCGCCCGCTCTAGCAACACCAGCTGATACTGATGGTTTCTTGTTGCTTTTTCCATATATCTGTCACTGATTTTCTCTGTAGAGAAAGCCTGCCTGGGGATGGTCTGCACCTCTGAAGTGAAACAGGAATCTCTTGTGCAGCCCTCTGCCATCCATGGCAGCTTGTCTCTGCCAAGGCTCAGAAATCTGATGAAATGCTGGGCTTGCCAGGCTGGCTGCTGAGTTTTCGATGCAGTGCTCCTCTGCCTTTCCCAGGTCTGTGCTGCTTTGTTTGCAAGGCACAGAGGATGTAGCTTATCACTACTGTGCAGGAGCATCTGTCACGGGCTTTGCTTATTTTGTGTTTGACAGAGAGAATGGGCAAATTTGTAAATGAGAGCATGGAAGGGAAAACCGTGACCTCTGCACCTGTTTCAGGTTAGAGGGCTCCATGCGATGAGAGCTGCTCTTTGAATCTGCACATGTCTAGGGCTGGGGTGGATGTAGGAAGACTACTTATCTGTTTAAGTAGACTTGATGGCTATTGTGTGGCTGCCATCTGTCCTCTTTCACACAGATAACTTTGCTTTATAATTATCTTTAACCATACTACTTACTAGGTCTCTAAACTGCTGGTCACTCTGCATTCATTGTTGGATAAAGGAACTGCCACTTTTCTTACAGAAAATAATAATGCTAAATTAGTGGAAAATGTGCCTTCCTCCTTTCCCCCCCCTTCCTCCCCCTTTTTTTTTGGTTTTTGGCATGAGTGCCTTTCTGCACAAGAAACGTGATTGATAGCAGGGGCCTTACTGCAGTATTTATTATCGTGATTAATCACTGAACTTTAACAGGGCACGTTGCTTTAAACAGAAGACAGTAGCCATATAAACAGTAGCTGGAGTATTAAGCATTGAAAGCCAAAATACATTTTATGATTTAATATATTAGGAGGAAAATAAGTGCAAGGTTTGGAGAAGAACAAGTGTTGTAAGTGTTAGAATTAGTGCAAGCTAGAATTAAGAGGTCTGACTAAGTTTTAAAGTGGGCAAACAGTAATACAAATATAATGGTAAATTTGTCACATATTGTAGGCACTGTTCATTGTGCCAGGTCATATCCAAGTTAGTCTGCTTACCTGCTCTCAGGAGACAGGTCTGATTCCACAAGCCAGTGGCTGGTTCTGCTGTCTGCACGGCAGCGTTGAGAAAACTGAATGTCTTTGCATCTCTGGACCAAGTCCAAAGTCAGTTCTGTGCAGCAGCTGCAGAAGGTTTGCAGCACTGCATGAGAGTGGGAATTTGAGTCAGTCAACAGTTCATGTTTTACTGACCTACTCTATGCAGGTGTTCTCAACATCAGCAATAAAGACAGTTGAAGGGCTTCATACGTGAAAGTGCCCAAGTGAAACTCTTCCCTTTGACAAACTGCCCAAAGTCATGAGAATTTTACTAACTGCAAGAAAGAAGGAATGTTCTGGAAGATTTCTGAAGGTCTTTGTCATCCCAACAGAGGTTAAACCTGTGTGAGTTCAGAGTTCCTCTGCTGCTGCTGGAGGCATCCTCCCACTGTTGTGCTCCTGAGAGCCCCATGGTTTAGCAGAGACCACAGATTACTTAGTTGTCCTTGGGCACTTAACACAGCCCAGCCTGTTGCTTGTCAGTGCACATCTGTGAACTAAAAATTAAACAGTGTCTTAGCTCACTCTATAGCAAAATTCTGTACAGCTTTCTGTGCTGATAGGCTTATTGGGAAGGTGTAAGTCCTCCAGCATGTGTAATGTGTCAACGGTTTCAGGACCTTGTTTCTTTCACTGGAGGTGGTTGCTACATAAGTGGGTTAATAAACAATTGAATTTTGAGGTCTTTGTTGGTCTCTTTTTGCCATTTTCTAGTCTGTGTCCCATGGATACCTGTTGAGCTTCCACAAAAGGTTTGAGGTGCCCCAGTAAACACTGCATAAATCCGTTCTTAATGTATCCTAAAGGAGACATTGTTGTGGAGGGCTGTGTCTGGGCTGTTGAGTCAGTGGTGGTAGTGGTGATCGGCTTATCAGCATGCTGAACAATGTGACCGAGAAAGTATTTCCTTTTGCTGCTCCTTGTCACAGCTACAGCAAATGAAGGGTCCTTTGCAGGGAGGTGGTTGCTCGAGGCAGCATCTATCTGCAAAGCTTAAGCAGGAAGGAGTGTCGTGAAAAAAAACAACCAACCAACCATAAAGAAAGGCGGTGCAGGAGGGAGGGGAAGAGAAATACCTGTTTCTGTTTTGACTTCGTGTTGAGACTGGCTCTTAGTGTGGCTTTGGTGTTGTTCCACTACAGTGAGTTACAATTTGTGGAAAACGAGCCTTCATCCCTCCTGCACTAACAACCCTGAGCATCATTTGCATTCAGGACAGGAGGACGAAGGACTGTGGGACTGCTGAAGTCTTACTTAAGCAAGACTAAGGAGCAACTGTGAAGCAGTCAGACCATTGTAAAAGAGAATGTGAGTAATCGTAGGTGGATAGGCACAGTGAATAAAACAGTTTGAGAGTTAAGAAATTAGTATGGGGACACTGAGACACAACATGATTGTACATATGAAAATACATTCTTAGTTACAAAGTACACTTCACTGGCTGTGATTTTTAAGTCCAAAGCAATGGAACAATTGCTAACTTTAAAGGGTAAAGGAATGGATTCAAGAAAGTAAACACCTTCAGGTAAAACATTTTATTTTTTGCCACCCTCCAGCAATTTGTACTGTATATGTAAAATGTGCTGGTTGGGAAGACAAGTGTTCCTAGGGCTTGCTGTGTACTGATCACAGTACTGCTGCAGTGACCTGACACTACATCTTCCAGGTGGATCTGGATGCTATGAGGTAGATACATACAATATATGCATTTACATAGTTATTTAAAGCTGCCTTGAAACTGAAGTGACTAGGTCAGTCCCTGCCAAGATTGGACCTAGATCTTGCAAAATGATTGCAGTCCTCTTATGAGATTCGCAGGTTGAAGGTGACATTACTGCGAGAACTGGGCTAAGGGCAAAGAGCAAAGGTGAGAGTGCTTTGGTTTTGGAGCAAACAAAACACTACAGTCTGCAGCATGGGAGATCGCTAGCCTAGCAAGTGCTTGTATGAGCAGAAATGGTGATGTTTAAGACACCAGAAATGAATGTTTTAACTGCCTAAAAATCACCCTATGTAAAACCCCTTGCTATTAGGGCCAAAGGTGTATTCCACATCATCTGTTATATGAAACTCCTGTGGGAATCTTGGGTCTTGAAACTGTCAGGAAAGCCACTTCAAGGATAACTCCTATTTGATTCTGTCAAGGCAGAGCTGTCAAAAGGCCTGGGTTTAGTTGTTTGCCTAATAAAGACCTGGTTGTTGATAGTGAAGAAATGAAATGTTCCTGGACTCAAGGCAGTTAAGTCCATACTACTATTTTCTGCACTCCCTCAGAGAGAGAACAGATCTAACAACTGATCTTAGCACATGAATATGCAGTTTCACCTTCCTCCTGTTTGTCTTCTTTCTTGAATCATCTAACCTTGCCATGGCATGGAATGAATTTGTGTATGTGTGTGTGCGTGCAAGCAGTTCTTGTAGGCTTGTTGGTCTGTGTGCAGAAGTTGTACCGTTTGACCCATACATACATTAAGGGCTATGGATAACTAAACAGAAAAACAAACATGAATTTTCTTTATTATATGGTCTAAGAAACTCTGAAGTTTCCTTCATTCTGGGACCATGTCCCTCTTCATCTTTTCAGTGTATGTAGTTCTTAGATTTGTAAAGATTTTGGCATTATGTGGGTTTGGTGTTGTATCACTCGGATACGATGGTTTGTGTGGTCTCAGCCTTGACATGTGAGTTTGGATTGCGCCCCGAAAGAGCTCCTTTAATCAGGAAAGAGACCACACTGGTGTAGTTTAGATACTGGCATGAGAAAGGCAACTCTTTGGGTTTACTTCCACTGCTAAAGGAAGGCAAGGTAGCCTGCCGGCAGGACATAAGGCACCTCACTGGAAGCGGGGGAGGAAGGTGTGTGTTGTGGTTTGGCCTCAGACGGCAACAAAGAACCACGTGGCAGCCACTCGCTCTTGAGCCTGTCCACAACCGGGAGGGCAAAATAAGAAGAAAAAGGCAAAACTCGTGGGCTGAGACAAAGGCAGTTTAACAGAACAACAAACCAGTAACAAATAATGTGGATAAAGAAGTATGAAAACACGATTACTGACTGCACCCGGGACCGTCCCCGACCACGCGTTGAGGCTCACATGGGATGGAATACCTGTGCCCTGCTAGGAGAATTAACCCTGTCCCTCCTGGAACCAGGACAGTGTGTCAAGTGACAGCTCAGGCAACATGCAGAGTGACTTGTACGAAATGGAACTGAGACAGTGTAACCTGCTTGATATCGAAGACCAGTTCACCTCCAGTGCAGTCAGTCTTGTTCTAAGGGAAGGCGGTGTAAACATGTATTTTATAACAGGTGACCTGTGAGATAAAGATGGAAAAGTTAATTGAATTTGTGACTGTAGAGTCTTTTGCCAGAGACTGCCATTGTGCTGAAAAGTGATGTTAATGACATTGGCAGAATGGGAGAATTTATTGTTTAATATTAAACTTACTAAAATACACCTTCTAGTTATTCACCCATGGTTTGATAGAGCTTTGACTTGCTTTGGTTCCCAAATTGCCACTTTCTCTAAAATGCTTGTGGCTGCCATGGAAGCATTTGAAATACAACACTTAAGTCTAAAAAGGTCTAAACATCTGCACTTTGCTGGGGTTGTCTATTTCTTGGTTGATCATCTTTAGTAGAGTAAAATACCATACATTGCTGTTTGAGATGTAGTTGTGGTGGGAAAGTAGAGGTGTTTAGGTATTTGCTATGCTTATGCAAATGAAGATGTTTTAATTCACATATCTACATAATTATAATGAATAAGTAGTCAGAAATTGTGGTGGACTTAGCTGAAAGTTTAAAGGTAAGAAGGGGGAGAAAGGGGAGGATATCAAAAAGGATGTTTAAAATAAATTAGGCTTCTTCTGAATGGATTAGTAGCAACACATGCGGCTGTGTGGGCTCGGCTTTAAAAATTAAACTCACGTTGAAATGCTTTCATTTCCTTATTCAAACAGATTTGTGTGGTTTTATTGACTGGTTGCAAACACTACATTAAAGCATATGCTGTCAAAATTAGGGCAGTGTTTCCTACAGTGTAGTTCCTTTCTGTGTGTTATTTACTCTTTCCATCTATGGAGATTCCAGGGGCAGAAATCCTTACATAGGTTCTCCATAAACCCATGAAGGGGTTTTATACAGAATGGGGCTTATTAAGAATGTGAAAATGATGCAGACTTTTGAGGTGGCTTTTAGCTTTCTTATACATGTTTTGGGATTTCAGAACATTAGAAATTATTAGATCCCATTTGGGCACCTTCTCAGTTGTTGGAGAATGCTGAAAGTTGGATGCAAGCTTTGGACTCAAGGCAGTTGTAGGACAGGCCATTGTGAATATCCTCCTTTTCGCTCCCTTGTGAGCTCCTTTAACTGTTGCCAGTTGATGCTGGTTTCCTGTTAAACGGTCTACCTTTTGGAAATTATTTTCCATCCATTGGTTCTGTTAATAATCAGTAGTAAAAACTAATGCTATGGAAACAATTTCTTACAGGGGGATCCTTTTGGCTCAGATACAATGAATAAGCTCTTTCCTTTGCGACTGGTGTGATGGTGTTGGATAGGTAAAAAGGTAACTGTGCTCATCAGGGCTGTCTCGTAGTAACATCTGGGACGGCTGTGAGTAGCTTGGGAAGTACATGGAGAGATGCATCTTTCTGCTGCTGTGCATTTCCCTGTGGATAGCAGGAAGGGAGTTGGGACTTAGCTGTCCTCTGATTTACAGGTATAGGGAGGCAAGTCTCAATCTCAGAGGGGTCTGTGGGGCCATAGTTGCCCAACAGCAAAGGCAATTACCCTTTTGTGTGTGCATATGCTGAAATAGGAGAGGAGCTTTTTGTGTCCTTGTGGCTCTTAATTTATCTCTGGAGGCCAAGACACACGCTAGCCCTCACCATGCAACGCCTTGCCTCATATGCAAACCTTTTGCAAGGTTTTTTTCTGTAGGTGGCAAGATAAGGGAGGATTGTTTCTTTTAACTAGTTACCTTACTATTCTTAGGGATAATAAGAGTGGGACTGTTTAGTTTGTGGAAGAGGAGGCTGACGGGAGACCTCATCACTCTCCACAACTGCTTGAAAGGGCATTGTAGAGAGGCTGGTGCTGGTCTCTTCTCACGGGCAATGATTGATAGAACAAGAGGGAATGGCTGCAAGCTGCAGCAGGGCAGGTTTAGACTTGACATGAGGAAAAAATTCTTCCCAGAAAGAGTGGTCAGGCACTGGAATTGGCTGCCCAGGAATTGGTGGAGTCACCATCCCTGACTGTGTTTAAGAGTAGATTGGATGTGGTGTTGAGGGATGTGGTGTTGGGGAGAACTTATAGAGTAGGGCTGATGGTTGGACTTGATGATCCCAAGGGTCTCTTCCAACCTAAATGATTCTATGATTCTATGATTGGGACATGTATTCACCACATGCAGTATATCTGAAAGAATAAATCCCCTCCTCCAACACTCTTGAGGCATATAAGTACCCATTTGTCTCTTAACATTAAAACAGCCATGTGGAGCAGTGTAAGTGAGACTGTTTCTTCATTCATTGTTAATCAACAACTGGAAATATCTGAAGTAAATTTATTGCAAGTGCAGGCAGACTTGTGAATACAGGAAATTTTCTTGCTTTAAATGGTTGCTTTCTTACCAAGAGTGTGCTCAGTCTTTATTTCAGCATGTCTTTGTTCCTGTTTTCTTGAAGTTTGTGCTGGTTGGTTAAATAAATCCTCTTGGCCTGTTCAAGGTGTTATTTGTGAAGCTATGACTAAGGTACGCCACCTCTTATAGCCACTTCAATTGAAAATACCATGGCTAACTTTGCAGAGTGATCCACCAACATTCTAGAATATAGTAAGATTAAACTTCTATCCAATAATTACTGATACATAAGGGGTTGGTTTCACCTGGCTGTGCAGTTGCCAAGTACAGCTCGCATGACAGGAGGAGGATGTAACCTAATTAAGGCAAATTGATTATTTATCTTGTAATACCAAGCACATGTACTGGGTTACAGGAGATTAATTCTGTTTTCTGTTTCCCAGACTTCATGGCTCCACTGTCCTACGTGGTCAGGATGAGTTGTGTCCATATTTACTTCTGGTGGAGCCTTTTATTGGGACACCATGTGTTTCTACAGAATTCAGACGCAAATTTTTGATAGTGGTATTTTGGTGGCAGCTTCTCCTCTTTTTATGCCTTTGTTTTTCCTGAGTGAAGAGCACTGTGGTGTAGTTATAGAATCATAGAATGGCCCAGGTCGGAAGTGGGCTCTTGAGTCATCTAGTCCAACCTCCTTGCAGTCACCAGGGACACCCCCATCTAGACCAGGTTGCCCAGGGCCTCGTCAAGACTCACCCTGAATATCTCCAGGGAAGGGGCCTCAACCACCTTCCTGGGCAACCTGTTCCAGTGGTCCACCACCCTCATGGTAAAGAACCTACTCCTAATATCCAATCTAAAGCTGCTCTTCTCCAGCTTGAAGCCATTGCCCCTCGTCCTGTCACTGCAGACCTTTGTAAACAGACCCTCCCCAGCCTTCCTGTAGGCCCCCTTCAGGTACTGGAAGGCTGCTATTCATTCTGCCTTTGTAAGTCAGACGGGACTTGGGAGGAGGTCTTTGAACTTCTCTGTCTCAAGTCTTAATTCCTGTCTCCTGGACATCATTAAACTGGAATGTGGCACATCCTAGAGCACTCACCTTCTCTAGGCTTTTTGGCCACAGGTGGGAAGACTGTAGTTTTCCCTCAAGTAATTTTGGGCTAATGCCCCCATGATTGTAGTCTAGCAAGGGCATAAAAGACCACCACAGTCAATATGGAGAGCAAAACACAGCCTCATGAAAATACGCTCTGCCAAGAGGTAATTCCTTGCAAAACCGGTTTTAATTGGTTTGGAGTAATTTGGGGTGAGCTACTTCATGTGGCATATGTTTTCTGGGAAATAGGCCAGCTCAGTAATAAGAGGTCGCCAGAAAGTTGGCACTACACAAGCGGTGGGCTCGGAGGAATGAAAGCTTAATAAAGACAGATACTATTGGAATAAACTCAAGGGGGCTCTGTTTGGGTGTCATGTAGTTTCCAGGAGTATTGACAATTCTGGTGCCATGACCAAGTATTGTACCGGTCTACCTAAACTACCTTCTGCTTTGAGACCGTACCCTCAGCTGGTACAATCGAATGTTGTGCCATTTAGGTCATTGTGGCTGTTCTGAGTTAGGTCTGGTGATGATATACCTGTCAGGGAGAGATACCATTCTGGCCAAGTAAACGTAAAGTATTGTCAATGTGGTGAAGTTAAGTGTCATTGTATTAACAAGGCATAATTTTATCTTTCTGATATTGGATATTTCATTACCTTTCTCCTTTTCTCTGATCATCCTTTCATTGGCAGATCCAGCCCAGTCCTGTTCCTGTAGTCTTATGGCGTCATCTTCCAAATGCTCTTAGAACTGAGGAGACCATCTCCCCAAAGGAGGGGAGCATGTGTGCTGGGTATCTGTTACCTGATATTCTCACTCTATACCCAGTTGGTTCCATGGCATGGGCAGTCTGATGAGGTGGTAGATATTCCTTCTTTTTGGTAGAGAAGCTAGTGTTCAGCAAAATGTCCTAGTTTATGCCCAGAAGGAAAGGTTGGAATAAGGAGTAACTGTCCCTTTGTAATAGCTAACTGGATACGGTTTTCATCCTTCTACTCCTCCAGTTTGGCTGTTGCCTCCTTGAGTCTCCAGACAATTTTTTCTTATCAATATATGACCGGAGGCTGGCCTTCAGTACCTGAAAGGAGAAAAGCAAGACTTCCACCACCAAGAGAAAGGAGAGGTCAGACAAAGCTCCCCGCTACTCCATTGCTCATTTCCTGTTTTTATGTATTTCACCAATTCCTACAAAACCCAGAGAAATCCGTTTCTTAATGCCTGAGAATAAGAAGCAACGGAGCACTGAGGTTTCTTAGTTTGCATTCAAAATACCATGTCTTCTAATCTTCTCAGAGCAGCAGACATGAAAGCTCCTTCCAGAGAGATGTCACAAAAGGTCACGCGTTTTCCTTTGAATGATGAGCTGTGCTTTTAAAGGAGCTTAAGATAAACTTGAGGCCTGTGGCCCGTATGATCTGTTTACTGCATAGAGAGACTGCAGCCCTTAGCTAAGAAGGAGCAGTGATTCTGTTGGTAGAGCCTGGATTGAAACTCAGAATATTATGCATGCACTTCCTTGATGTGCTGTAGGGTCTGTGCATGTTTTCAGGCAAAGCATTTTATCTTTTTTAGCCTCAATTACAAATCTTAAAAAAAACCCAACATAAAAATGGGCTCCACACAACACAGTTCCTAAAACTGTTTTCCTTGAAAATTAATCCACAGATATTCCTCAAAAATCAGAGGTCGGGAACAGGTGAGAGCACAACAGCTGGTGAATGTGAGACAGGTTATAGAAGACCAAAGGCAATAAATTTCCTGTTGAATAACTTAAATATGAACACGGTCTGCACTGATGCTGAATTAGAAGTTGTTTGTTTATTCTTCTATCATCTGTTAATATATATTGGGCTATAACCTCTTCAAGGACGAATGCCGTTTCTCATACGTGCATTACCTTCTGCAATGGGTCTCACTCTCAGTCAAAGACCGCCTGCGTTAAGGAGGTAATTAGCACATAGGCACCAACTAAAAATAAGTAGGTTTGGATCCTACAAGGTTGTTGGTGCTTGCTCTGATGATTAGGTCTGAGGGAACCATAGGGTACAGAACTCAAAGGCAATCTGCTGAAAGCTTGAAGTCTTTCAGGCCCTGTGGTTGAAAGGAAAATCTTTTTCTTGGAGTTCAAGCCCCTTAGTCCCTAGTTCTGAGCTACAAGAAGACAGCTAGAAAGCATGAGCCTGTTTAACTCTGTGAACTGCAATATAGGGCTGACTCCCTATGTGAGATGGGGACTTGTACTGAATTCAGGATGCACAGGGTTGTACAAACTGTCTCCAGCATCTATTCTGCGATAGTGCGTGGCTCTGTGCTCCTGACAAAGGGAACCCATGGCTATAATATCTGACAGCATTTAGAAATGTCTGGCTAATTGTGCTGCTGGAATCTAATGGTATCTTCCACATGTACAGGAAGAGCAACTCACCTCTTTCAGCTTTGGGAGGATGTGCAGGGTGTTCTGCCTCTGCACAAGCACCATGGAAGTTTGCTGTTCCTCTTTGCTAAGGAGGTTTTGATACATCACTCACCTTGCTTATGCTTTTCTAGTACAGAACTTTGCCTTCAGCAGAGCTCATTGTTTGACAGATGCTTGACCAGGAGCAACCCTTGAGCTTTGGACCAAGAACTGCAAGTGTTACCACATCCTCTTGCATGTGGTGTGATGGGCAGAAAATGATTCTAGAGTTTGAAAGTAAGGCCTTTACTTGTGGCATGATGTTACATCACTAAGCAGTACAGTTCTTCCTTTTCTTTTAAGGAGATCTAATATCCCTTTACATTTATGGAAATAGTTTACGAGCTATAGAGTGGGGTTCTTTAATTGTAATATCCTCAAAATACAAAGTATAAATTTTGTTAGCAAATGAATCAGTGCAAAAATTGATATTCTCTTTATTGTGTTAATCATTGCTATACACAAGTGTCTTTTAAACAGCTCCCTATTGCTCCATAATATTGTCTTCAGATCTGCAAATCCATTTTCACATATGTGAATTCAAAGTGGGTCAGGAATGTAAAGAAAAGTATCTGCTAGGTGGGCAGAAGTGCTGGTCTCTATATAATTAAGTTTGCTTTAGGACTCCCCTATAGGGAGTCTATAGTATGTCTCCCCTTAGGACACATACTATATGTGACTGACTTGCCATTAGGTCTAAATTGTGATAAAGTACCCGAGATTCTCTGTTACAGAAGGCTGCAGCCCTTGTGGTCAAATGGGTCAGTAACCTTTGGTTTTCACTTTCCTTAGTCTATATTAAGGTGTTTATATAATACAGCAGAGTGTTTTAGGAGGCTATTATGCACTTCTGAATAATGATCTTGTTTTGAAAGTTCCCCAAATTTTACACACTAGCTCTAAAAAAAGAGCTAAATTCACAAGATAAAAAAGATAATAAATTTCCTGTTTTTAAGATTGCTCCAACAGGTGTTTGGTGTTAATGGCTTTGCTATGACCTATAACACCCCTAATCTTAAGGTCAAAACAGTATTTTTGACTCTTTCTGTCTTCATAAAAGTAGTGGTAATCAGTGCTGTCTTTTGTTGGAGAAGGAATGGTGCTGTGAGAAACCGGTGCAGCCTGGTACTTAAGTAGTCTCCAACAAGTGAAGTACAGCTTTCAGCCTGTAAATAATTTCCTGAGATTGGCCAGCTTAGGAAAACGCATTGTTATTTTAATGTGTTTTGATACAATCAGAAGCATGTGGTGCTGAGGGAGAATAATAATTTTCTTTACAGGGATTTAGTTTCAAGAGGGTAGAAATCTGTATTTGCCCTGCTTTTCCTGTTGGCTTGCCGCATGCTAAGTGTTTTCCGATGCACCATACGGTTCTTTTTGAGGGAGGAAATAAGGCACCTAATCCTTTCTACTGTGTTGCACCATTGTTTCTCATCTCCTTAGCGCTGCCTGCTTGCCTAATCATAAGCCAATTAAAGTGTAATAATGAAATACACTTTTGAACTTTTCATAAATAAAGGGAATTATCAGAGAAACTGTGCTAGAAATTTGAGAGGAGAAACTGAGCATTTTGGCCAGCTGTATGGTCTGTGCCTCCCTCGGTGCGGGCTATTGATGTTCATCGTGCATTTTGTTTTGTCCGGTCACAGACAGCAGAATTTCAGAGGAGGAAAGGGGGATATCCTGTGAGAATTTGAGGGGGCACCAGGACCCTTTGAACTTTCTCTGGTTTCTATTTCACTGTTTCTTGGTCTTGCACTAGTCTTATGTCACAATGTTATCAGCTGTTGATTAGTTCTGTGTTGGGAAATGTCAGTATCAGACAGGATCTGAGGCAGGTCTTGCTGAATGCATATAGTGGAGACCCCCTCTGCCCTGGGGCAGCTCTGAACAAAGCCTGTGGTGAGGTGCAGGGCTTCACCCTGGAAGTGGTGAAACCTCAACAGATGAGTGCTCACCAGCCCATGTCAAACTTATTACGAGAACTAAGGCCTTGCACATTAACCTGATCTCAGCTGATGCTCAAAACCTCCATAA
Source organism: Jacana jacana (assembly GCA_013400555.1). Lineage (NCBI taxonomy): Eukaryota > Metazoa > Chordata > Aves > Charadriiformes > Jacanidae > Jacana > Jacana jacana. The sequence goes on along the minus strand of VZTM01024260.1, from coordinate 127,575 downwards.
TTTGTAAAATGTTGCCTTTGGATCTGTAGATTCATGGTCTTAAAAGCCAAGTTCCATGTCAGGTTAGTGGCAAGGTGGTGAGCCTAATCATCACAAGCAGCGATGATTACTACTTTGTCTGGTGTTTCCTCTGCATTACACTGTGGTTGGGAACCTCAGACTTCAGTGCCAGGATCGACCTCCTGAGCTTTGTGAAGCAGTAAATGGTGACAAATCTTCTGCACCTGGAAGCAGTCCCTGTCACAGGCTGCTCTTAGCTGAGCAAGTGAGGAGTACAGGAGGAAGTAGTACAGATTTCTTTAGGAATTCTGGACCCTCAAGGCACAGGAGGTTTTCCCAAAATGCAGGAACCTTGACACAGCTTCTGGGTTCTAACAAAAGTAGTTATGAGTTAGCATTATTTTTTAATTATGTGAAAAAAATGTGCAACAGTTCCTCATGAAACTACAATATAGTGGTCTCCCACTTCTGGCAGCTTCTAGTTATTTTAAACTTTGTGAACAATGTAGGGTATTTTATTAAAGTAAACAAAATTATCTGAACTGATAATTTCAGTCCTGTTTTTATGAAATCTCTAAACTTTAATAAGGACAAACAAGCGTGTATTCTTTATGGATATGCTGGCCTCATCTTGACCTCAGCTATCCATCTGGATCCCTGTTTCTTAATAACATATAGTCTGCTGAATTTGGCTTGTATGACTTATAGTTTAAGCTATTAAATACAGAACATTTGGTTTCACAGGAACTACATAATTTTCAAATAAACAAGGGTTTGGAATATATACATTGCAGGAGAGAGTCCTTGCAGCAGACTCTTCTCTCAAATGAAAACTGGAGTTTTTCTAATCAAACACTGTGGTTTGGTTTGGTTTTTTTTTTTGGTGGTGGTAGTTTTGTTTTTTAAATCAGAAAAAAACTGTTCCTAAAATGGAAATGCTTCTTGGAAAGGGATTAGTTGCAAAACCTTCCCATTTCTGAAAAGTTGTCATCTACCCTTTGCCCACTTTCTCACCTCACACACACCCACACACACCCACATCCACCCCGATCCCTTTTTCTGATTTTTAGAATACATTTCTTGGACATCTTTGAAATGGAGACAAAAGGTCATTCGGTTTGGAATAGGCCAGATTTCTGAAGGAAAACTCAATTCAAAGAAAACAAGTAAAACACATTTGAAACATTTCAGTTAACCTAGTCTGAAATATGCAGTGATTGTTTTGGGGTTTTGTTTTGTGTTTTTGTTTGTTTGTTTGTTTGGGGTTTTTGTTTGGGTTTTTTTGGTTTTTTGATATCTTAAGCTTGGATTGAGAAAACATTTCCAATTTCTTGTGGGACCTGTCAAGGCGATCTCTGCCAGCTCTGGGCATCAATGATCAGTTCATCACCACGCCAAGCAGCGCTGATCGACCCAGGGAATTCTCACCTTGTTTGGTGCAGGCCATTAAGGAAATACTAACTCAGATTTCAGAAGCAGTATAACTGCTTTGCCTGGTGCCTTAGTCCAGGTGAAAATCTTCATGTTTCAGCAAGGCTCATTGGCTCAAACTGCAGGGTGTTGGCTCAGCCTGGGCTTCTGCTGGAGCTGATAGGGTCACCTTAGGGGACCCCTCCAATAGCTTCTTATTTATCTGCACATGAAATAGACCAGTCCACAGTTTCTTTAGAAGCAAATCATAGAATCATTTAGGTTGGACGAGACCCTTGGGATTATCAAGTCCAACCATCAGCCCCACTCTACAAAGTTCTCCTCTTCACCATATCTCTCAACACCACATCCAATCTATTTAAGCACAATCAGGGATGGTGACTTCGCCACCTCCCTGGGCAGCCGATTCCAGTGCCTGGCCACTCTTTCTGTGAAGCATTTTTTCCTAACATTCAGCCTACACCCACCCTGCTGCAGCTTGCAGCCATTCCCTCTTGTTCTATCGCTAATTCCCTGTGAGAATAGACCAGCACCAGCCTCTCTGCAATGCCCTTTCAAGCAGTTGTAGAGAGCGATGGGATCTCCCCTCAGCCTCTTTTTCTTCAAACTAAACAATCCCAGCTCCTTCAATCGCTGTTCATAAGATTTATGCCCCAGGCCCTTCACCAGCTTTGTTGCCCTCTGTACTCGCTCCAGCACCTCGAGATCTGTCTTGGTTGAGGTGCCCAGAACTGAATCAGCAAATAAAAAAAAAAAAAAAAGAAATTAAAAAGAGAGATAGGAAAAATATGTTATCGTTCAAATGGGTAGCAGTAAGACTTATGTCATTTGCTTTATTAATGGACACAGTGTTTCATTCCAGCCGGTGCTGCCCCGCATCCTGAGTAGAAAGAGCCCTGAAAATGCAGTAGGATTCATAGCAAGAGCCGACAGGCAGAGTGGATTAATGGCAGGGTGCACTTCCAAGAACCCATGAACCCCAAACACAGCTGGGAAGTGCTATGGCTGCTCCCACCTGTGAGGCTGATCCTTTGTGCCCACTTGTTATAGAGATAGTAATGTTGATACTGGTTAGCACTAAGCCTGTCTGGGGACTTGGGTGATTGGCAGGAGATTGTGTGGGACTGCATCCCCACAAGCGCCTGTGGAGAGTAAATGAGCTGGGGAGTGGGTGATTGTGGGTCCCGGGGGGGTGGAGGAGTCAGATGTTTCTGCTGTGAGTTGAGCTCCAGACTTTTTACTAATTGTATAATGGAGGATGACAGACTTGCTGAGTATAATGGTCAAAACTCTGTGACTAGAAATTGTTTACATGTCCATTTTGGAGACATGTGGAGCTAGTCTTGACAGCTTGTAAGGAAGCACCCACAGTCTGCTTTGGAGCCTCCCTCCCTGCTCAAAACTCTCTTTTATGGCAGCCCTCTGCCCAGTACCACCACTGTACAGTTTTCTTACATGCAAGCTGTGAAATGGCTGTGCCTGAATTCTTATGACCTGAACCAACCTGTATTCTACTGCAAAGAGGCAAGGGCTTTCATGTAACTGGGAGAATAGGAGAAGAGTTTTTGCCAATATTTTCTTAATTTCTTCATTAGATACAAAAGTATAAGCTTTTGTTTTTAGGGAGTTCAGGGACTGGAGAACTTTAGGGACCTCAGTCTCTTTCAACAATTTTCCAACTGTCACACTTCTGGGAACCACGGGACCATGGCATTTGCAGGACCCATGTCCCTTAAGCATCACTGATCTTCTAATGAAGTTGGCATTTCTTACCAAATGTCTGATGTTAGGCATATGTAATTTGAATTTGCTGCTCTTAAGGTTTTAGCAAGGAGGAGGGAAAAGTCAGGTGGACAGTGGAATGAGAGCAAACAAGGGAAGGGGATGAGGCCTGGATGTGGATGTGCTGGTGCGTTGGCACCCTGTGTTCTGGGGCTGAATGTGTGACTGCTGGCGAGTCCTGTTTCACAGTGGAAACATCTCTTCCTAACCGGTCACGGTATCGTATTCTCTCTGGCATGAAGCATTGCTCATTTACTTAAGTCATCAGCAGGTTAGTAGTACAAAGCAGGAACTAGATGCAGGCTAAGAGGAATTTTACAGCACACATGGTTACTTTAGCAGTCCCTGGCCTGGGAGAGACTGTCCACTTTTATAAGCATTGACACTAGTTGAACAGAAAATAAAATGATACAGACCCTGGTGAGGTCTCAGTCACAGTGGTTTCTCTGATGAGCTCTACCCTGGCACAGAAGGGAGGCTGGCACTTGCCAGCATTGAAGTCTAGTCTGTGGAGATCTTTCTGTGAATGTGTTTTGCACCTCAGGGGCTTCCCTGAAACCTCATAAAAAAAAAAAAAAAAGTATTTGCTGGGCAGTGCTGCTTAGTGGCTCCTGAGCTGGTGTGACATGGCCCAATATGTTCCTTGGCGTGCCTGGCTGGGATATGCAGGGAACACTGGTGCACATTTCTCAGGACTGTGAAGGTGCAGACCTTCAGGCAGGCCTGGAAGAAATGATGGCAGGGGACATCCAGAAAATCCCTGGCAAAGCAATCAAAAAGCTTCGAGTTCTCAACTACCAAAAGACTTTGCCTTGCTTAATTCCCCATCACTCTGTGACAGGTAACTTGTACATTCCAGATTGCTAATGGAGATAAGCAGTTTAGAGGTGATTTAGGAGTTAAAAGATTTAAAGCCTCTGGGAGCTTTTGCTCTGCAGTTGTATGGTGCATGGGAAGTATGGTGCATGGGTGTTACTGGGATGCATATGAAATGGGTCTGTCCATACGATCATGAGCAAAGCGTTGTGACTTGTTCCAAAGCAGTGCCAGTAAAACTTCCATAATGCGCCATGGGATGTCGTCAGTACTGCCATGTCAGTGCTTACCTTGGGTGCTCTAACTGGAGAGAAAGAAGTATCAGAAATCCAAAGTATGGCACTGAAATTTCTGCAAAAAGAAGGCTGGGAATACCTGCTGACCTGTGCTGATTCCCTGTCACGTGTGCTCCCAGGTGGACGTCTTCGGGCAGTGTTTTTATGACACTTGTATTTATCTTGGGCATCACTTGTGGCACATATGCCACAATGTTGGAGCCATGCCTTTGGAAATGTGTTCAAGCCAATGTGTTCTGTCCCTTCCTTATTTAATCTGGTGCTTTGGTCCTTATTATCTCAAATATATCCATCTCGGTGCAAAACTGCAGCATGAACTCAGTTACCATGGGTACTGGACAATTTGCACAGCCTGCTCTCCACTCTAAATTTAACTTTTGAGCATTGAAATTGGAGATAACATACAGCCAGCTGATTACAGGAACCTGTGGACTAGCCATAGGCTGAAGTGGCTTCCCCAGAGCAGCCCTGAATCCTGAACTGGCATAATGTAGCTTATGTTAAAAAGGCACACTGGGAAAAGGCTGCGCTTGGTTACTACAGGAGTGTGGAGTTATACACCATGCTAAATCAAGGGCAATGCTGGCAGTGTATGTTTGACCATGTTATTAAAGGCAGGATCCGAGAAATCTTGGTTTTCCCCTATCTCAGGCAGTAATGCTGTGACCCACAGAAAGTCTACACACCTGTAAAATGGAATTTTGCTACTTTTTTAATCAGAACCATCTTCTGAAGTTTAATTGATGCCCTTAAATTGTATAATATCCCACCAACAAGAAAAGTAAATGCAAGCCAAACCAAGAAAAAAGGTGGCATGTTTTTTTTGTGTCTTACTTTTCATTTCCATCACACCTCTGAAATACTGTTGACTCTTGGGTATACAATGTACTGAGGAAACTGTCTGCCTAGTATATCAAAGGAAAATTTGGAGGATGAACAGAACTGATGTGTTAGAAAAGGATATTCAAGCAAGGGAACGGAGCCAGGCCAGTACAGCAGCTCTTGCTTTCTAACCCCCTCTCTTATGTCCTTAGTTACTCAGCTGCAGAAAGCCCCTTTCCTGCTTCCTTAAGTTCCTTAGTATCAGGGAAAGACACCTGTGCTGTCCTTTGGAAGTTAATTGCTGCAACTTCCTTGTTGTTCACCTCTACCCCACGCATAGGCTATATCTGTGTTACAATCATGGGTGCTGTAATCTTTAATCTTTAAATTTGGACCCAACAGCCTGGAAACAGAGCAGCATAGAGATTAGTAGGGAGTAAAGTGCTGCTCTTTCCCTCTGTCGTGAATCTTCTACTGCTGTGGTAGGACAGGACTCAAGACTAGCAACTGAGAAAATGCCTATGTTACTGCTGGGTTGAAGCATCTCCCTGGAGTACCAGTGTAGGCAGCACAGACATATGGCTAGTCTGTGGTGTGTACTTACACCAGTCTCATCCAAATGCACAGAGTCCTGCCTGTTCTGGGCAGCGCATCTTCAGCTTCCCTAAATCCATGTGTAGCAAGGGTGGAAGTGGCTCTGCCCAGCCATCAGTCTCGTTGTGACACTTTGTCCCAGCATTTTGTCCTGACACTTTGTCACAGCTCCCCAGGACCTCATCTTTCCTTTTCTCCTCCCTCCCCTTTCCTCCCCCTAAATAACTGATGCCCAGGGAAAGACTCTTATACTCTTGGTTTGTAACTGTTTGGCTGTCAAGGCTTTTGTAAGGAGATGAAAGGCAATGGCTGATTTTCTCTGTTGATGGTGTCTGTCACTCATGACTGAGACAGAAAGCCCTCTGCAATCTTGGCACATCCTTGCTTTATTCACTGGAAAAGCTCTGCTTGGGAACAATCTCATTTCAATACACACTTTTGGTTTTGCATCCATAAGCTTACTGAAGGATATGGTTTGTTTTAGAAAGTGCTGTTAGTCCAAAGACAGATTAACTACAGTGTTTAAGAAGATGCATGTAGTACAGTACCCTTATTCTGAAGTAGGTTTGTTGTGGGGTGTTTTTGCTGTTCATTTAAAAAATTATTAATAAAAAATAATTGGGTGGGGAGGAGCTGGACCTTAGTGTAGAAATGTATCTTCTGGTGTGTGATGTTGAGGTGAGGACAGTATGCTCCAATAGGTGAAAGACTCCAAAGTCACAGATCTTGATTAAATACTGTCTCTTGGCTACTAGCTTGCAGGGTTGTTGGTTTCTTTTTTACTAAATGACTGTGGCAGCCAGTGCTTGTCGGGAAAGGAGTCTCTAGTGAGCTTTTCCTTTCCAGTATATGAAGACTTAGCTTTTGTCCATAGAACAGATTAATGGGTATCTGAAATAGCTGAGGCTTCTTAAAACAAATACTAAGAACTGTGGATCATTGCTATGCCAGCCTCTCTCAGTTAGAGGTGAGAGTCTTACAATGTCCCTTCTCCTAGAGGCCAGATTTTTCCGTGGAGGAAGCCAGCTAGCACTGCAGCTGAAGGGTACATCTGGAGGAACTCAAAGTGACCTGAGCTCTTTCTGCTTTCTTTGCATTCTGAATTGAGGAAAAAATAGGCCAACGATTCATTTTACAAGTCTCTTAAGCTATCATAAGAATTTATAGGAACTCATTATACAATAAATTATAGATATAAAATAGCAGGTGGCACATCCTTCTAGCAGTATGCATTAAAATTCATATTGACAAGACCAGGAAAATAGCCCGCAGACCTATCTTCACTGAGCAACTACAAAGGAAGTAAGTTGTAGTTGAGAGAAATGGAGTGTTGATGACAAGTCTATGCCAGTAAACACAGCAAAATGCCTCAGCAGTAATTGTCATCAAAACAATTTATTTCCCTGCTAGTTATAAAATCAGATACACTATTAGAGACACCATTTGTAAAACCCAGACACTGTATATTTTCATCAAATGTAGCAATTGTCTTCGTCTCTGAGGTTCCTGAAACATAAACCCCCTTGGGGTCCTAGCTGGGCTGCTGTATGCAAGCTGTGAAAATATTGATGTACTCATTTTATCCTTTACTTTCATTGTCCTTCTCAGTTTCCTTTATTCCTCGCTGGCAACCACTAATAATGTAACTAAGTTACTTTGCACCAATAGGATAAAGGAACTGTTTCCTCCCCAAGCCAACTATGCTGACGCTGCTAACCCTGATTTCCATAAATGATTGAACAGTGTCTCCTGCCTGCAGCATATTTCAGGCTCCAGTTACCAAAGATTCTTGGATGCTGAGAGAGCTCCATCCTCCTCCTCACAGTCATAACCAACCCTGACTCTGTCTCCTCAGTCTTTATGACCGTGAGCTGCTCAGACTAGCAGTAGCAGCCCCAAGAGGCTTTTCTCCATGAAGAGACTTTTCTCAACTTGTAAGGTTTTAAAGTTTCTTTTAACTTACTGAAAAATTTAATGTGCTGGATGTTATAGTGAAAAGATTTCTGTAGTCACCAGACAAGCAACGCTACTTAAGTGTTGGGAATTAAAAAGCTTTAAGAGTAATCCAATCATTTGTAGCACACATGCAACCTAATAGCTTTTAGAATAAATAAATTTGTGATGGCAAGATCAGCATTATTGGTTTTGCAGCACTGAAAATTTTCCTAGATCAACTGGGTCAAAAGGGAGCACTTCCTAACAGTGCTGCTAAAACAGCTTTCAGAGGTAGGCATGTTCTAGAGTAAGAGTATCCTGAGTTGTGTGCTGCTTAAAGCCTGTTCAAACTGATGCTGACAGTTTTGGTACGCGTTTTTCTCAGGGTTGCACTGGACTCTTGATTCTCAAGGCGCCATCCTACTGCAGTCCTTTCTGAATTTCTGGGCCATGTCTGCAGCCAGGGTAAGCTGCTGACTTCTGCTGATTGTCAGGAGTTTACACCAGCGTAACCACTGGAAACCTCTGGATTGCCTCCTTTACCTACAGTCCTTTAAGGACATTCATTATCTATATTACATATGGCATCCTGGGGTGTATTAGAAGGGGGGTGCTTAGTAGGTCGTGAGAGGTTCTCCTCCCCCTCTACTCTGCCCTGGTGAGACCCCATCTGGAATATTGTGTCAAGTTCTGGGCCCCTCAGTTCAAGAAGGACAGGGAACTGCTTGAGAGAGTCCAGGGCAGGGCTACCAAGATGATTAAGGGAGTGGAGCATCTCCCATACGAGGAAAGGCTGAGGGAGCTGGGCCTCTTAAGCTTGGAGAAGAGGAGATTGAGGGGTGACCTTATTAATGTTTATAAATATGTAAAGGGTGAGTGTCAGGAAGATGGAGCCAGGCTCTTCTCAGTGACACCCAATGATAGGACAAAGGGCAATGGGTACAAGCTGGAACAGAGGAGGTTCTACTTCAATATGAGAAGAAACTTCTTCAGGGTGAGGGAACACTGGCAGGGGCTGCCCAGGGAGGTTGTGGAGTCTCCTTCTCTGGAGACATTCAAAACTCGCCTGGACGCGTTCCTGAGTGATCTGATCTAGATGTTCCTGCTCCGGCAGGGGGATTGGACTGGATGATCTTTCAAGGTCCCTTCCAATCCCTGATATGCTGTGATTCTGTGATTACCACTAGCTGAAATATGGATATAGTTGACTTTCATTTCCTACCACTATTGAAACTGAATAATAAACGTGTAGTGAATTCTGCCCTCCAGATATCGGATTCTTTTTTCTTTGCATCCCTTTGAAAAATGTTTGTTATCTTATTTTAAGCATCTGCTGCCAAGGGGAAAGCGTGAGAGGGGTGGGGAGTGGGAAGGAGTAGGAGAGTGTAGTGTAAAAGGAAAAAGATATCCGGAAAGCTTCTGTGCTAATGGATCGGATCCATTATTATTTGCAGGCTAAGGTGTGTAATGCATTGTTGGGTAACACACTAAATGCTTAAAAGTAATTTGTGGCAATTTAGGTTTTTATCATTGCTTGCGTGCTGCTCTGGGGGAACATGTAGCAAAAAACAAGCTCCTAGACTGAAGAATTTATAGTCTTAAATGTGCAATTCTGCAGGCAGTGAAGTTATTATCGGTGAAGCTGATAGATCTCTCTGCAAGGCAGAATGAGAGCCTCAGGGGGATGGACTGACCCCTCAGGATGACAGCACAGCTCCTTTCTGAGTTTAGGAGAAGTATGCACTTAGTCCTTGTAATTTTCATCACAGATAACTGTGCAGAACTAGTGTGTTACTGGATAGATCACACGGGAGTCTTTGAAAAAGTCCCCCAAAATGAAAGAAAGAGAAACAGGTCCTGTAAAAGACAGATTATTATATTTTTAATTGAATAAAATGTATAAATATACGTTGTGTAAATATATGCTATATAAATATACAAATCTATCAAGTCAGATTTTTTTGAAAGTTCAGTAGAAGGAGAAGCAGAACTAGGGGCACATTAGTGAAGAATAGTTGGAAATATGTTGTGCATAAAAAGAGAGCCTTAGTCCTCTGCTGTATGTATATGCACATTGGGCTTTTTTACATCAGTTTTTACAGGTAAATGTGAAAGTAGGAAATGTAAAAGAAGGAAATACAATCCCTGATATATGTAGCAGGGGAAGTAGGATGCAATCAGTGACATGCTTTACCCGTAGGCGAACAGTAGAGCTGGAATAAACAGTTATCTATCCATTTTATACTAGGCTGCAGTACATCTAGCTTAGAGCTGTCTAGACCTGTGCTAGTCTGTATCAATAGAAAAACTGTATGCTAAACAGAAAAACTGTGTGCTAAATGCACTTATCAGTCTGTGAACTGGACTTCAGAAGGGTTTATTCAATGTGATAAAGATTTTCATATGCAAGATCTGAATGGCAGCTTCCCATTAGAGTGAAACACAGCTCATCTGTTTTGTGCTCAGTCCGTTGGAAAGGGTGATGTTCAGAGCAGCCAAGGTGCTGTCCCCTGCTGTCTTGACACCAAAACACCAACAAGCCAGCATGTTCAAAGCACAGAGCTTTTCTAAAGACTAATTACTAATTTCAATTAGTTCCTTACTGGAACATTTTCTTCTGGGACTTTTGTCCAAAGTGAAAGGGCTACAGAGAAAAACAAAAAGAAACCTTTCTTAATGCATTCTCTGCTCTAGTTATTAGCAGATGCTCATAAGAAGTGGAAAACCCCACTCTTATATGTGGTGCCAGGTACTGACCATGCATTTAAACATTAATTTCTTGCTTTCTAGATAGCTGTCCCCAATGCACAACTGTTGGATTCTCTGTGTTGGGTGTGTGTCTCTCTTGTTTTCTAGGGGAGGAGTCTTTGAAACATCTCGGTTTCTTCCCAGTCAGCATGAGGTGGAAATGCTGCTCATAGCCTGTCCCCAGCAAATTCCTGAGGAAGCAAAACTGGTTCCCACTTCTGGCATCTTGTATTTTGATTGTCTGGTCTTTTTGCTGTTGTGATGCCAACCAGAATCACGTTTATTGTGGTAGACCTTTAGCAGAGAGGTGATTGAGGCTTCAGTTCTATCAGAATGCGTGCTCAGTGCTACTGTAGTGTGCATGCTCAATGCTACATTGCTACTGCAATGTGAAAGTACTAAGCCAGTATATTGGGGGTTTTTAATTCATTAAAAATTTCACCTGATCATCTGGAATTCATTGTAGGTGTGTCTCTCCTTCGGCTAATGTCCCTGCTGAATGCCTCTGTCTTCTGCATTTAATCTTTCCCAAGAGGCGTGCATCCACCTCCTCTGGTTCTGAGTATGTGGCATCATTTTGCATCAGTGACACATCAGAGGGCTGTTGGGACGCAGAGTGCTGAACACTCAGCTGTCAAGAACATCGATCTTTCTGCTGAGCCAGAGCAAATTTAATTAGCTTATTTTAACATTCCTCTTCATCCTGCGGGTAGGTAGAATTGATGCTGGCTGGAGCCTCATTTCCACATAGCTCATTCAGTGTAACTTATTATTGCACGTAAGCAAACGGTACGCTCTGCTGACAGCCCCTGCAGTAAGGTGGAGTGGAGTGGTCACAGCCATGTTTCAGAACCATCTGAAACCTTCCCCTTGCAAGGCAGCAAGATTTTTCAGTTCTTGCTGGGTATTAACTGAGCAAACTGATGAAAACCTGTATTTAGCACAGCTTTATGCCCGTGACATGGTGCAGGGAAGGAGACTAACTCAGTGTCAAAGAATCCAAGAAACCAAGCTTGGAAGTAGGAAGTGCTTGAACTGTTTTACAACTTAAGGTTAGTCCCGTCTATGCATATGCATTATGATTCTCTGTAATTATGTACTTACATCCTATTTTTTATCATTGCCTTAATACTATCCTTCTTTTTAACTTGGTTTTAGTCATATATTTCTCACCATTCTACTTCTGGAAATGCCTGCCTCATTCTTGCTGAAGCTTTAAAACAAACAACTCCCAAACAAAAACTTTAGCTTGAGTCACGTATCATATATGGGGAATTAATTTCTGAACAATTAAAATCAGCAAAGTTACAAGCACCTGAGAGGTGAGAAACTGTGTAACCTTAAATATAGGTAATAGTACCGGCTGTCCGTGTAATGCTTAGGAGGTACTCAAAGGTGCATGTAGCAAGAAGACCCCTTTCTCCCTGATTGCAGCCACTTCAGTGTCTGTCTGCTTCTTGCATCTGTAATGTTCTCCCTAGTGGGCTCTGATCAAAAACTTACAGTAAGAGGGAGTGTGTAGCAGGACATGCAAAGGAGGCTATTTCAACAGGCTAGCTGCATTTCATGTCCAAGCATTTCTTGCTGAGCAAAGAGGGTCACAAAAGGGGTAGTAAGGTCTGTGGTAACCTTTGCTATTTATTCCAGAAAAGCTAGAGAAGCTTGTAGAAGGTGATACAGCCACTCTAGATACAAGCTTTTCTTTTCTGTCTGTGTTACACTGATCATTACGCAGATTCATATCATGGTTAGAGTTGGAAGGGACTTTACCAACCCCTCTACCACGGGCCGGGACACGTCCCACTAGAGCAGGTTGCTCGAATCCCCATCCAGCCTGGCCTTGAACACTTCCAGGGGAAGTATTTACCTACATGTACTGTCTTGCTTAAAATATTTCCATGGTGGAGGTTTGGGCTTTCATGATTTAGGTTTTCTAAAGAGGATCTCTGATGATTTCTTAGTGTTTTGCAAGGGTCAGCCTTCCTCACTCTAAGTAGGAGGAAAATTTCTGAATTGTTTCCAGACAATGAGTACATCTGGTCCAGCCATCTAGTACTTGGTGCATCAATGCTGTGTATTTTTGCATTCGAGTGAGTTGATTGATATGCAGCACCGCTACTACATAAGGATTTAGGGTTGTAGCCTCTGTCACCACTGGAGTGGGTCATTCACTTCTGTGTCCTGTGCTTGCAACGAGGAGCATTCCTTTCAAAACTTTCTTCACGTGAGTGTATTCCATGCCAGCTCGTTTCTACTTTTTTAACACCTGTATCAGGAACATGTTCAAAATCTCTATTCAGATTCATAAAAAAGGGATCACTTTTAAAATTCAACTGATTAAGCTTTCAACTAAATACCATTGGTTGATGCAAAAGTATGATTTATGCGTTAAGGACTTGTAGAACAAACAGTCAACAGTTACCTTGTAGGACAACAAAATAATGTTACATTTTCTGTCTTTCTCTGTGTATATATGTATAATATGTATCAGTGGCATAGTTTTACTGATGAGGACTCTGTTATCTTTGGTCCTTTAGAAGAAATGAGGACACTAAATGGGAGTATCATTGCAATATGTTACTGTGGGAGGATGTCATACTGCTATACAAGTGAGGCAAGAAGAAGAAATTGGAGTAGTTCCCTGCATTGGTATCTTCAGCTGCTCTGAAGTGTCATACTGGGAAGTCAGTGGTGGAATCTTGCTCTTCTTCCATTACTTTCTGGGCATCTTTGCGAACACTTCCCTCGTTCCTGCTTGAGATCCTCCTGCAGCAGAAAACTGCATATAGCAGCCCTGCCTGATCCCCCAGTGGAGGGAGTGAGTCTTGGAGCATGTTGTGCTCCATTTGCTTTCCCTGATGGATGGCTTTTTGGAGCCATTGACAGCTTCACTTAGGGCAGGTCTAGGGATTAAGCAACTCCTTGGTGGTCCCAAAGCAGTCTGGGCATAACTGAGGGTATCTCAGTTAACGTGTCTCAAGTGAGCCTTCGGAAGAAAACCTGAGCAAAAAAGGCTGAGACATAAGTGTACAAATATGCAACATCCTTACTGAGTTTATGCTAAATTCACTGAACAGAAACTAAATAGAGTGTGTATTTCTATTTCTTTATAGGAACAGAGAGTTTCCCTTGTTCAACAACCAGGCACAGCATCCTTTCATCTGCTTAAACAGGTATGACTATTTTACTTCTTAGCGTAGTTTCACAAGGAAACTGCTTCAACAGACCAGCGAAGCTTGAAAAAAGAGTAGGAAGTCTCCTCTAGCTCCTGGAACACTTTATTTTTCTGGGGTTAGTTCCTGCTTTTTTAATCTAAATTTTTTTAAATATTTTAAAAGCATTCCATATCTGATGGGAGACACTGTACCTGTTGTCAGATCAGCTGTCTTGCTTTTGGCTCAGCAAGTACCTGCTTACAGCTGTGGGTGGAAAGGGCGTAAGATGGTGTTGATAGGAAAGGAGAACATCTGAGAGAGGAGACAGTGTTGCTGCATACTGCTCTGGTTTGTGATGCCCTGATGCTGCAGTGAGTTGTACCACAGAAAAGATGAGTAAAGGCAAGCATAATACTGACTCATCTCCAGAATTGAAAATAATTGCATTAGGTCAAGGAAATTGCACTTTTTCTCCTCTTTGAGAAAGAGAAAACTTTCAAGAGACCACTGTGGTAGAGGGAACCTGTGCTGCCTCTGTCATGCAGATGAGCAGATACTTGTTTTGCCAGTATTTTCTTATACATATGTATTCCTTTCAGTTTGATTTAAAAGTTAACATAATTTCTGTTCTCACAACCATGAGTTTGAAATACTAAGAGAGAATACTAAACTTCGGGAAATGGGAGTGAATTTCAATTGGAATACTTCATATGAAGCGTAAGAAAGAAAAGCAGGAGGGTAGAATGAGTTAGGGTGGCAAAGGGCCCAAGTCTCTCTTCTTGTAACGTCACTTGGGTGGGGCAGGGATGGGTAAAATACTGCTATTCTTTTGGGGCTCTGGCCTTACAACAAAAGTTAAACAGGAGGGTTTCAGTGAGCTCAAGAGATGTCTGTAAAAGATCACAGAGAGTGAGATGTAAGGCATGCTGGGATGGTGGTCCCCTTCCCAGGGTCTCCCCTCTGCTCAGCAAGGTAGAGAAGGTTCAAGCTCTGCATCCTTTAAGGAGTAACATGGACAAATACACACACAAAATTTCTATTTAGTTGGTAAAAATTACCTTTTCTGCGTTATTAAAAAAAAGGTGTTAGGTTATTCTGGTTTAAGACCTGTTCCTTCTGTGAGATTATACTTAAGCAGGGGGGGGAAAGCTATTAATAATGAGTGATTATTTGGGGATACTCATCAGTCAGTGGGCAGTCCATTCTGGACCTTATTTTTCTGAAATTTCACAAGCTGTCATTTTTGACATCGGAAAAGCGTGGCAAGAATTTGGTTTACAGAGAATGGGCTATAGGATTATGGGGTATTTTTAAATCTTTAGTGTTTTTTATGCTTTTTTTGTGAGCAAAATGAATCTTCCCTATTCCCCCCAAAAATGCTGTGCTGTGCTTCTGAGGCTGCCACGATACTTAGTAAGGAAAAAATAGAAAGATCAAGCACAGCTTTAGAGG
Source organism: Jacana jacana (assembly GCA_013400555.1). Lineage (NCBI taxonomy): Eukaryota > Metazoa > Chordata > Aves > Charadriiformes > Jacanidae > Jacana > Jacana jacana. Next base: position 112,544 of record VZTM01024260.1, on the reverse strand, counting down.
AAGGCAAGCTACAGAATGTAGAATCGCTAATAGTGTGTGATCTGGGATCTGTGTGTATGTGCATGCATGACTTGTATGCACATACACACAGATATGTAGTGTATGTACTGGGTATGAGGCTGGTTTGGGACTTCTTGAGCTTTTATAAGCCCATAAATCTACCTATTTCCTCACCCACCCCCACCACCCCAGTTTAATTCAGTATGTGGTCTCTCCTTGCCCTGTGAGTTTGAAGGAAATGGAAATCAAGGATCAATTTTGACACTCTAGGTTTTCAGGACGTGTAAAGCACATACAGACGACCAGGCAGTTCACTTTTCATCCGTGAACTTTTTTCTCTCACAAGCCATGGCAGCCCAGACCTGCCATGGGCTGTGGGAAACAGATAAAGGCTGTGTGTGCCAGCCTCTCCTGTCCTTGAGAGACACGGTTTAGGGTGTCTTTTGTTGTTGCACTAAATTTCAGTGCTCGCCCTTCCCTTGAAGACCATGGCACAAGCAGACCAGCAGTCTGGGAAGGAGCATTTGCCTTCTGGATGTTGAACTGCAGCAGGGTAGGAGCTGCCCCCACCCCAGCATTTGCTCATGTCAGGCTGGCCAGGGACAGCCAGCACACATAGCAGCCCAGTGAGCCTGAAGGCTGGCTCCCTGCCAGCACCTTGCAGGGTGGAGGGCAGCATAAGGCCGCTTACAGTGATCCTGCATGCTTCAGGAATTTTCCCATGGCCCCAGAATACCCTTGCAGCAGCGTGCAAGTACTAAATGAAGGATTAAATTAGCCTTTAAGACCTAAAGTAATGGGCAGTTTTATTGCTTTCACGATCTCTCCATTGGTAATATTCCACTGATGATAAAGTAAATTCCTAGACATCTACTGTGCAAAGCTTAAATTGTCTCTGCAGGTCCCATCTTTAACTGACACGTCTGAATTATTGCTCTTAAAATAATGAGTATACCCATGGAGCCCTCCACAGCCTCTTGGTGCTGCTGGGATGCCACAGTTTAAGAAGTGGGCAAGCCTGAAATGAAAAGAGGGAAACAATTGTATGTCAGAATTGGCATTATCTACACAGTGTCACTGTATCAGTGGTTAGGAGATAAAACAGGATATAATTCCATGTGAGCATTGCTGTCTGTCCTGTCCCCCCTTCACTATGACTAAAAGTAACAGTGAAAATTAGCAGTGGAAATAACGTGCTGCAGGTGTGTGACAGGGAAAAGGTGTGATAAAGAAGGTGGGGGCTCGGGATAAGGTGACTGTCGTGTTGCCTCCTGTGTAAGGGCATCTTGCAAGGCTGGGCTGTTGGAAGAAAAGAGAAGTAACAGAACTAGCAAGGTGGCTCAGAGGGACAGGGATGGGTGATAAAGCTTACAACCCCTCTGAGCTGGGGTGTCAGTGCAGCTCATTTGGAGCCAAGGGCTAAGCTTTGGAAGTGTTATGGCATTCTCTGATAGTGTGGCTTTGCTTCTGATGCATCTGGGACTGGTGCAGTGACTTTCACACTGGTCACTGAGCCCTGTGATTCCCTGTGCACTGTGGACAAACTCAGTATATCCTGACATGAGTTTTTCACTGTGCTTCTCCACATGTGAGCTGGCTGTATGAAGGAACTCCACAACAGGAAGGTACCAAGACATTTGCTGACCTGGATTCTGCCTAGGCCAGATGTGGGGCTGTTTCTGAGCGGGAGGCAGAACTCTTAACACCCTCTGAAGACTCTCATCTTGAGATTTCTAATAATTTTTGGGTAGCCTTGTAAGTATAAGCATTACTTGCACTTCTTTTTATACTGTAAATCTACTGATGCTTGGAAGGAAAAGCATGTAGATGGGGACAGGGCTTAGCAGCAGTCATCCTGAACAGAGGTTCAAGGACAACACGGGGCTAAGGTGAACCTGTGAAGTATGTACTCAAGCAGAACATTTGTGTGTTAATATTTTGTTAGATTAGGTTGGAACTGCTTTGGATACAAGCACATGTTATATTAATTCTGAAGAGAGCTGACTGTACTTTAAATACAACATAGCTTGTATTTCAGGATTAAAAACTGCCCTAACTACTGCTTGGAAGTGAATGTTGTACAGGAAGATGTCAGTGAGCAATGATTAGGACAGTTTTTAGGAAAATGGATGCAAATTGGTAGCTGCTAGAAAGGTTTCCATGTAGTACCTAGAGATGAAATGTTGTCTTGATTTCTGAAGAGTCAAAAACTTTACGTATGTTGTTCTCCTATATAATTTTGCTTACTTTTTTTTTCTTCTCAATGATTTTTGTAATACTAGGGAAAGTTTATAAGTGGATGGAATGCAAGATACAGCTTAATAGTGTTATTGACGTTGGCTTCTCTTTTCCCATGCAGCTGGCTTGAATGTCTGCTGTGTGGCATTGGGAGGGTTGCGAGGAGGCATCTCCACTTGGGTGGTTCTGATACAGGGCTAAAGGAGGCTCTTGGCATGCCTTGGCATCCTCTTCTTCTTCATCAACCTCCCTCTTAAAAATAGTCTGCTGCCAACCAGTAGGCTATTCTGCAGTCTCAGTTGCAAGAAACCTCTAGCTTCCGTCTAAAACTTAGGAATGGCTATAGGATTCTTGTACCAAACTAGCCTTTGGCTTTTCCTCCATTGTGCTTATTCCTTATCATCAATCTACCTCTTTCATCCTTTGAAAGGAGGGCTGTCATCAATTTCATAATAAACCTGTCTCTCCTCTTTTCTTCTTACGGTCTGAGTAGCCATTATCTGCTCCTTCTTTCATTTGAAAACACCTGTTTTGAACATAAGTTGCAAAGGCAGAATGCTGTTACTTGCATTTATCAACTATCAAAGTTAGCTTTTGCTACCTTTTGAAAGGATTCAGGCATGGCTGTTAAGCAATTGAAAGGAAGGAGAATGTCCCCTGTCACAAGTAAATCGTGGTGATGATGGTGGTGGTGTTAGTAACAATCCTACCTAGCCTGAGTCACTAGTAGATGCTTAAAACTTGTTTACAGCCAAGAAGCAAGATTGTTCATGTAGGAATTGACAGGCAGAGGTTATATGACTTACTGCAGCTTATTAGTAAGCATCTCCCGATCACTGAATGCAAGAGGTGGGCTAGAGAGACCAGAAGGGGAGAGGAAGAGGGAAATGTGGTGAGTAGGACTCGGGAGGTGATTGGCCCCCTCCACTCGGCACTGGTGAGGCACCCTCTTGAGTACTGTGTACAGTTTTGGGCCCCTTACCACAAAAAAGACATTGAGGTGCTAGAGCGGGTCCAGAGAAGGGCAACGAAATTGGTGAGGGCTCTGGAGAATAAGCCTTATGAGAAGAGGCTGAGGGAGCTGGTGTTGTTCAGCCTGGAGAAAAGGAGGCTGAGGGGAGACCGTATCACTATTTACAGTTACCTGAAAGGAGGTTGTAGAGAGGTGATAGGACAGGAGGAAGTGGCCTCCAGTTGTGCCAGGGGAAGTTCAGATTGGATATCAGGAAATTCTTTTATACTGAAAGGGTTATTAACCATTGGAATGGGCTGCCAAGGGAAGTGGCTGAGACACCATCCCTGGAGGTTGACATAGAGCTTAGTGACATGGTTTAGTGATGAGTTGTTTCTTACCAGAATTAGGTTGATGGTTGGACTAGATGATCTCAAAGGTCCCTTCCAACCTAGACAATTCTATGATTCTGTGCTTGATGCTTTTGTTAGGATTAGCAGCCAACTCTTCACACTGAGCTTTTCCACTCCTCTGCAATCCTTAAGTGACTTAAGAGGGGTGGAATTAAGCAAGGTGAAGGTGACTTAATGGATGAATTTTGGTTTCATGAAGATTTACTGCAGTTGAGAAGTATATTTTCTTTTATATCTCCATCAGTAGTCAACATAATACTTTCTGAAGCTCAAGAAACAGCTAATGTTGAATTCTCACAATTTTGTGAATTTTTTCCCCTGAATCATGTGGAGGGAAAGAAAACTCAACATTGTGGAGCAGAAGCTCAGCTGTCCTAAAGACAGTTGAATTTTTGCTATGGACATCCTTTTGAAAACATACCATCTTGCTAAGGATTATAGCTTTGTGGCTGTATGAAAAAGGAATTGCCCAAACTGAAAAATTATACCTTTGGCTTTGAAAGGTGTAGTGGTTTGGACTGGGTTGGCCAATGACAAGGTGACAGATGCTTTGCTCCAAGGAGAGAAATCACAGAATCACGGAACTGTCTGAGTGGAAAGGGACCCTAGAGATCATCTAGTCCAACTCCCCAAGAAGAAAAGACATAAAGAGACTTATGAGTTTAGAAAAAAAAAACCTAATGAAATATTAATAATTTAAAATTATTAATATTTTTAATTTAAAAAAAATTAAAAAAAGATATGATATATACAAAACCATATCAAGCTCCCAAGGAGATGTCACCAGCAGGCACCAGGGAAGTTCCAGACTGGACTCAGTGATGAATGGGAACTGGATTCTGGATTTTGATTCAGGAAGCCACAGATCAGGATCACAGGTAGATGAACTGACAGGGTCCTTTTCA
>VZTM01024260.1:59188-108021 GCA_013400555.1 Jacana jacana | reverse complement strand
CCTTTTCAGACATCAGTCAGTGAAGAAGCCAAGCCATTGAAGAAGAGCCCTACTCCCTTTAATTCCTCGGTTTTCATACTGGGATATGGCAGAGGGATGGAATACCCTATTGGTCAGTTTGGGTCTCCTGTTCTGTCTGCTCCTCCCCACAGGTGCAACCCCTCCACAGAGTAAACCACCAAGTCATCTGACCCTGATTTTCACAGGAAGAAGTATAAGCAAGAGCCTCTCACTGAACAGAAAGTTGGCTCAGCTCCACCCCAAACCAGGACAAAAAGTATATGCTGTGTGGTGTGTGTGCCAGCCCTTTATTCATGGGAACTGGAGGGGATCTCTGTGCTGGACAGATTATGCCATCCATCAGGGTGCGACTGGACTGGTGACCTCTTAAAAAAGGCTTTGTATCCCTTGCCTCCTCCGGTGATCTCACCTACCAGGGGTTCCCTGTTTTTCCTCAGAGAAAACCCACCTTTGTCAGTAGCATCCAAGTTCTCCTGAGCTTTCCTGTGAAGCATTTGGTTCTATTTGGTGTCAGGGCCAGTACAAGGAATCCCAGAATTGCCAGAGTTGGAAGGGACCTCTAGAGATCATCTAGTCCAATTCCCCTGCTAAAGCAGTACATGGAGACGTGCTGTTGCCTGTCAGCCCTCAGAGGGGACTGGGAGTTAGTGCTGCCTTCGAGTCCTCATGGGAAAACATCATCCCATTCCCACTTGCTAACTGTAAATGGCTTTGTAGTGCAGATCACTAAATGTCTAAGCATTGCAACCCCGTTATGTTCAGTGTTGGGAAACCTGATGCTCAGAGTTAAACCCCATTACATGTATTTAAGCAGTTGTGTCAGTAAACATTCTTTTGAAAAGGTTAGTGGGAGTAATGGGAGTGCTGTGAGCTTTTGCCGTGAGAGGGGTTTGAGAGAGGCACAGATTCGTTTGTAATGAGGGGTGAAGCTTATGAGAAGAACAGATGTTTGAATCGTAATGTTCTTTCCAACATAACTGATGAAAGAAAACACTTCATAATCGTGACCAAAAAATACTCTAGTTGTCACCCTTAAGATTAGTCATTTTTCCCCTTCATTTTTAAACCCTCCAAGACTTTGATTCCCTTCTGAAGCAGGAAGTTACCATTTAGTCCGGTCTCTGGCCATGACATGTTGGGCAGCTGCAAAAATGATGCAGGGAGAGGGATGTAATATGAGGTATGATTCATGTGTAGTGAGGCCTTTAAGATTTTTCTGCAGCTTACTCTTAACAATAACTCCCTGGTATCCTTATTGTAGTTAAGACTTTGTTTGTGCAAAAAATGTTTTGCTTCCTTATACAATTACTCTTGCCTCAGTTTTGCTGCTAAAAAAAGAATGATATTTCTTTTTTATCAGTGTAATGAAAACAGAATTAGACAAAACAGGATCAAGTCTAGGGTTAATGGTGGCATGCCTGGGAACTAGATACTGTGTGCAACAGCTTTTGCTGTGGTTCTTGTTAATGCTCTGTGCTTCATTGCTGAAGCAACCATAATATTAGTAACTAGGTGTCCAAGTCTGGATTAGATCACTGTTGTGTTAGATGCTGTATTCTCAAACAGCAGAGTTGTTCCAGACCCCAAAGAGCTTACAGTCAAACCTAAGAAGAGGTGTGGAGGTGTAAGCAGCCAGACAGCATGCTGGTGAGGCAATACTTGTCAGTCAGTGTAATTAGCAGCTTAGAGACTCCATAGTTCATGCTGGCAAACTGTAGATGGAAAACCATACTCGTGAGATGCAGTTCACCTGGGGCATATCAGCATGAAAGCACAGGCGTTATGCAGCTGACAAGGGATCTAATTGTCTTTTACTTGTTTTTTTTTGACTTAAAATCCAATGTGTTAGGAGTTGTAAAATACACAAGGCCAGCTTCATCTCTAGTCTGTCTCTACCTTTTTAGCATGTTTTCCATTGAGAATATTTGTCTTTCTAATACAGCAAAAGTCCAGATACTAATGCAGCTCTGTATTTCTGCATATAGGCCAGTGTAGCAAATAACAAAAATGGACAAAATAGCTCCGCTCCATTAAAAACTAGTCTAAGCACTGGCTTTAAACTGGAATTACATTTTGCCTGCTCCCCCCCTCACCCACTCCCACCCCAGGTTCTGAAAGTTTAGATAACTGGCTTCAGCTAGCTATAAAACCACCAAATTGAGATGAGAAAAGCTATTCTTTTCTTGCCTGAGAGAGGAGGATCTGGTAAAGTCATCAAAGTGCCTTCTCTCACAGTTTGAAATGTACCTATACCTTTCAGAGCAAATCTGTACTTTAAAGTGCCTGAAGTTGGGTCTTGGTTTGAGTTCAGCTCCATGCAGGAAATGGTGTTGCCAATTAAACCACTTTGTAAATTAAAATAATCTGCATTATTTGTCAGTGCGGGGTGGTATCCAGTGTCAGCTCCCTGCTTGCAGCTTGTGACCTTTTTCACCACGCTACCAACAGTCTGTGCATAACTGTCCAGCCCCTGTATTCCCTTCCTGTGGTTCCAGCTACCGCTAGTTTTCTATCTCCTTGGTTCTCTGTGAAAGATACACACAGACCCACAGCACTTGGTTCTTCCTTCCAATCCTCAGGTTTCTTTTCTCAGCAACTTTCTATATCCTCTTTGCAGTTGCTTCCCACTGTAGGTTAACCAGCACCTGTTTCATCCTCTACCCGTCTTTGCTTAGTTAATTGGGCCAGAAAGAGCATATGCTATGGCTGCATGTGAGCTCCACATCTACTGATTAGACCACCAGGACACTGCCAAACAGAAGGAATAAGGACTGAAATCTTCTTGTATTTTCCTTCATAGAGGCATTAATATCTTCTCTCTCCTCTACCCATCTGTGGATTTCCTAAGGTGGTAGGTAGGAGCTTAGTATCTTCTGTCAAACATGATAGAAATTGGCTGGTGTGATTCACAATTATGGATGTGGATAGACACAGCAGACAGGCAGAGACAGGAAACCTGAGCACAAACATAATGAGAGAATTAGGGAGCAAGTATTTTTGGATTGCTTCATCACACATCTTCAGTGGAGCTAACCCGCAGAATTGCGCAGGGGGTTGACAGTACTGGTTTAATGTCAGGAAGAAATTTTAAGGACATATTATGTAGTTGTGGAGGCAGGTTGGTATCAGGAACTTGATGCATACCTTGTGATTTCTGTTTTCTTAAATAGATTCTGGCACTACTCTGTGTCACATTTTGAATTGCTATCAAAGGCAGTTCGTATGTAAAAGTATTTGTAGAAATGACCATCCAGCAGAAGAAGAAATGCAGAAAACGTTATATAGATCCCTGAAGGAAGAGAATTAAAGTATTATGGAGATTCTGTAAAAGAATTAAGTCATTTAGAGACACAAGCCACTTTGTCAAGCCAGCAGTGCTACAGAGTTGAAATAAGAATTTACATTTTTATGTTGACATCAACAGCAGGGTTCCTTAATGTAGTTTGTGGTCTGCAACCTTCATCAGAGACTTCACTTCCATATTTTAAACTGTGGCTATCACCGATATTCATGGTGAATCATCAAGAGTTTTAAGAGATCAGGGTCCCTTTCAGCAGTACCAGGGGCCAGAGCTGTTACACAGCCAAAGCTTAGGGCTGCCTCTGTCCCCAGAGGTGTCAAGCAGCCAGATGGTGTCCTGGATGCTTCTGCTTCCCCAGCGTGGTCAAGAAGCTACTCAGGCTGTGGTGTCAGTGGTCAAGGTTGCAGTTCTCTCCTTTTGGGTCTCCTTTTTGGGTCTCCAAGTTTGTCGTGCTGCCTCCAGGCAGATGCTGTGTCTGATAAATATCCTTCTTCAAGCAAAACTTTCTGAAATATGGATCCAAAGACTTTGGTTGGGAGCCAGAGTGTCCTCACACATATGGGAAGAGACAGCCTTGCCCTGAAGGGTTTGCAGCAAAAATAGGCAAGTTACAGACAGCGTGAACATTATAAACCATGTTTTATAGCTGGGAGTACTGAGGCATGGGCTTATTTATTCATAAGTTCAAGGTCACGAAGCAGGTGAACAGCAGAGCTGTAGACTGAACTCTGGTCTTGCATCTCAGTGCTTTAACCATGAAACTTTTCTGCCTTTCAAAAGATCCTCGTGATTATAGGAGTATACACAGTGAAAGCAGGAAGAAAACCTCTATTTGAGTGAGTTAATCTTGAAGACATTTAAATTGGGGCATGGATTTCTTCATCCTTCGGTCAATTTTAGCAAATTCTATGCAGCTAATACCTAATGGAAGAAGATAAGTTGCCAGCAAATATAAATTAACTGTAATCCAGAGAAGAGGTGAGACGCTCATAGTCTTACCAGTCTATAGATAATAATGGGGTAATCTCTTTATTTAAAGTAAATGCTAATAATTGCTAATGTTATTACTTTCCTGGAAAATCCATGTCTATGAAGAATAAGCCAAGCTTTTCCTTGAACAGAAAGAAGTTTTGGTTTTCTTCACTGGGAGGTTTGGATCATTGTAATGCTCTTCTTCCTCTTTGCAATCCTATGGGAACATGACACCAGACTCACTGCAATTAGCAGAAAGAAAGAGAGAAGGAAAGGAAGAAAATAGAAATGCGATGCCATTGAGCTAAGCGACTGTCTGAAGTGGTCCTCCTGGCCTAAACTGGCACAGCCACAGCCTTGTGTGTTCTAGGCATGAAAGCATGTTGTACAGAGCTCAGCTGTGGTTGCTGTAATTCTTGGCCCTACTCTCAATTTCTTTGCACCATGTTCAACCCTCAGATATGATATGCCCGTTTCCTTCTGTGTATATAGGATCAAGCTTCGTGGACATTTGGCCTGCATGGTGTATATCTCACTGGAGTTGGTGGGAGTCAGTCCTGTACATGTGTGAGAGCAGGGAGGGGTTGAGGTGGGAGCTCCAGGCAGCCACTGGGTGCCAGATTTCAAGCTGGGACAACCTCGCTGAAGTCACTCATGATGGATGCTGTGTGGAATTCTTCCCAAAATGTTGATTGCCAGTGATTAAAAAAGTGTTCTTTAGGATCTTGCCTAATAGTGAGTATGACACACTCCCTGTCTCACCTTTGAAGTTCCAGTAAGTACACTTGTATTTTACTGCATGGCTGAGAGCTTCCATATCACTGGAAGATGTTTGTGCCTCCCCCCAACCTATGTGGTATGATCTCTGTGTGCAGCCTGAGGAATTCAGATGGGATATCACCTTCTATTAGGGTGTCCCCTGCTGCCAGTTCATGGATTTGTTACCTCCTGTAGTGAAGAACACTTTATCATCTGTGGTGCTTAACTCACGACAGCTGCAAATACACGTATTATGCATAACATTCAAAATGGATAGACCAACTTCTAATGTTGTATAAAGATGCAAGTAAAGAACTGGGAGACCTGCCCACTCCCCTGAAGTTATATTAAGTCTTCCCCCCCCAGTTCTTTCCACTCACTTTATATTTCCCTCTTGAGAAGATGGTAGCCAGGGTTTCTGGCAAAGTGCACACTATCTCTGACTGATAGATTTTTTTCCTTTTAGAGCTGATTTGTTTGAAGTCTGAAGGAGGCCTAATGCTTTGGCAGAGACTGTGTCCTTGAGAGGGTGATTGATCTTTCACAGAGAAATTCACTCTGTTCTTACCTTAGAATACTGTCTGGCCGGTGTCTTAATTACAGTAGTGGTAGTTTCCCTCCTGTGGATGCGTAAATGTCTTTTTTTTTTTTTACTTTCTTTTTAAGAGAGCATGTGAGATGACTTCTTGAGTAAGTGGCTAGTAAGCTATTCTGATCAGAAGTAGGAAACTCTTCCCCCGTCCTTGCCCACCACTGGCTGCATGCTATTCCCTATAGTCTGCATCAGCTCCTGCATTTAACACATACAGTACTGAACAAGCTGCTTTATGTAGTTTATTACTGGGTCTTGATTCAGCCACAGTGCTAATTATCTGCTTTCAAGTGGCTGCAGGCTTGGGGTGCCTGTTGTGCAAGCTCTGGCTCCTAGTCAGACTGCAGTCGTGCAGTGTCCATAGCCATTAATCCCAAGAGAATGGGACTGTAAATTAAAAGAAAAAAAAAAAAGAAAACCAACACAAAAAGAAGCCTAGATGATACAGTGCTATCATTTAAATTTCCATATATATGCATACATAAAAATCAGCCTAAATTTATAAAGCTAGCAAATGGATAAGGTTTGGGGGAAATCAGAGTGTTCCATAGCTTTGATTTATCTCAGATATAATCAGAAATAAATTTTTGTCCTGGTGGCTGTCAGCGTTGCCTCTACCTTGCACATACACATAATTGTCTGGTTTTCAAATCAAGCCTTGTAACACGCTGCAGAACATCTATATGTGCTTTGTCTTTCTCGAATGGAATACTGCATAATAGCATTGGGTGACAACCATACTGTCAGCTCATTTTTTTCTGGAATAAAGTATTCAGCAAAATATATCTGTTTGGGCATCTCTGCTGCCTCTTACTGCAGAAGGTTGTGGAGCTTATGAAAATGCTGCAATGCAGCAAGTGTACTACCACTGATTAAAAGTAGATTTTTTTGTTGTTGTTGTTGTTCCCCCCCCTCCTTCTACAAGCTTGTGGGTGGCATTTTAATCAAGTTCTCATGGTAACAAACATAACTTAAAAGCACTGAAGCCTACAAAATTAGTCGTTTTTTTCTGTATGTGCTTGAGGTGGGTGTTAAGTCATTACAGCTGCAGTGATGCTGGTTATTTCAGTGTTTCTGGTGCAGAGATGACAAGGGAAGTAAGGAGGTGTTACTGAATGCGGAAAATCTTCGTCATCTTTTTACCAGGTTCTATTGTTGTCTTTTCTGTAACAAGGGTGCAATTAAAGTAACGTGTAATGTACTCCTTATGTTGCTTTTTCAGTATTTTATATTTATTCTGGCATCATGGTTATTTCACGTTTGTAATTCCTGAGAGAGGCAGTTTTATTGGCAGGTGTTTTGATTCACTACCGTGAACCTGAACCCCCATCAAAACACACATGTAAATGCATGAGAAACTGGGGAGTGCTGTATGGCATTATAATTTATTTCAGTACATATAAATAGATGCAGAAAGGAGCACCAGGAAGGGGTTAAAATGAAATCAAGGAGGATCTTAATTGAATGCTTCACTTTCTGTTAATGAATTAATCTTGAAAGCACCACATGGCTTAAACATGCTAACTCATGGAAATTAGGCAGTTGTACCTGAACACGAGATGGTCTGCTGCTTTGCTATGCCTAATGTAAATGTGTTCAACTGTGTTTGATGCTTTCTGTGTTACACTTAAAAATTTTTTACTGCAATGTATTTGTCCTCATATCAGTCCTGCAGATATGCAGTGAACAAGGGAATAGAAGTCAGTAATCCTGTGGGGGTGTCAGAAGATGTAAGACAGCTCACTCTTAGCTGCTGCGAACAAAGTTGATTTACCGTGACAAAATGTATTGGCTATTTCCTGCTCTTAAATACATGTGGAAATGAAGATCCAGTTCATTTTTTATTTTTTTATTCTTACTACAATCTGCCTACAGGAGGTTACCAGTGTAGAGTTTAACACTGTAACACCCCAAATGTCCTTGCCTAGTTAACCTGCAGAATTACAAGTCTGTCTCAGGAGCTGTACGTCAGGGATGGTTAATTGCACATTGGTGATCTCCCAGCGTAGACCTGTCTGGCTCTGTCAGTAGCACCAAGCCTACACCTTCAGAAAAGTGTTGAAGGTAGGATTTTCAGGAATACCAGCATTGCCTGTAAGACAGAATGCTCTAGTTAAGGGGTTGGGAAAGGACAGAAACATTTCAGCTATGGGAAAGAAATCTCTCCTAGTTCCCTGGTCTTCCACACTGCTATTGATCTCCCTAGTGGTGAGGCTGAACTGTGCTGCTCTTTCTCCTCAAGAATGTGCTGGATGCTTAGACTTTTTGCTGCAAATGGACTGGTTATTCTTTTTAGTCTATAGAAGTCCGCTTGTGCCCTTTCTTGTCTAATTTGGCCTTGCATAAACACTTCACAATGATTTGCAGAGATGGGACAGTTCAGGGACATTAACTTATTTTCTAGCATGACTACAACACTGGATTTTGCTGCTGCCCCACATTTTGTCATTCCCTTGTTCAGCAATTGCTGAAATGGAAAAATGAATGTTAGCAATTAAGTTGTGATGAAGTTTTTTAATCTGGATTTTGAGGAAGAGATGGAGTCAGAAGTCTTAGTGCCATGTCTTCTCCTTCTGCATCTTTCTTGCCACAGAAGATTGTTCTGGAGCGTTAAGGAGAACATTACACAGTGTTTATGAATCACAGAATGTCAGGGATTGGAAGGGACCTTGGAAGATCATCTAGTCTAATCCCCCTGCCAGAGCAGGAACACCTAGAGCACATCACAGAACATGTCCAGGTGAATTTTTAATATTACCAATGATTTTGGAAATCTTTGATGTTAAGATCTCCTGGGAATATGAACAGGTAAACCAGCAGAGAAAGCAGTAAAAAGTCAAGAGGCGAAAAAAATAGAGCTGTGTTGGTTTTTATACTAGGAAACATGGAGAGCAATGAAATAGTTATATGGAGTTAGTTATATGGAGAGAACCGATGAACCAACTTCCTGTCACCCATGTGCTCATTTAGTATTGATAGAAAGAAACCTTCTATTTTAAAACATGTTGTCTCTCAGTAGTCATTTCTTGCTGTGGGAAAAGGAAGGATGCCATCCTCATTTCAGAATCTGCAAATGGTTATGAGCAATGCTCTTTGGAAGCAGTACAATAAAGTAAAGCGCAGTACATTCTTCAAAGCAGCATATTAATTGAATGGTTGATGTTTGAAATATCAACTGTATCTATTAAATGCTAATTTTTTGCACTTGATCATGGGCTTTATGTCAAATATAATGATGTAGATAATCGTAGTCTTTATTAGCCTGATGTTAACAATTCTCATTTCACCAAGTACAGCCTCTTTAAAGTCTTCCGAAATTTAAAGAAAATTAAAATGTATTGAGGATTGCCATTTTGGAGTATCCTCCCATTTCCAATTCTTCAGTATCAGGACCTGGGAGTGTTGGTCAATGCTTGGCTGAACATGAGCTGACAATGTGCCCAGGTGGCCAAGAAGGCCAATGGCATCCTGGCCTGCATCAGGAATAGTGTAGGCAGCAGGAGCAGGGAGGTGATCATCCCCCTGTACTTGGCTCTGGTGAGGCCGCACCTCGAGTCCTGTGTTCAGTTTTGGGCCCCTCACTACAAGAAAGACCTGGAACGTGTCCAGAGAATGGCAACAAAACTGGTGAGGGGTCTGGAGCACAAGTCTTGTGAGGAATGTCGAAGGGAGCTAGGATTGTTTAGTCTGGAGAAGAGGAAGCTCAGGAGACACCTCACTGCACTCTACAACTTCCTGAAGGGAGGTTGTGAAGAGGAGGGGGTCGGTCTCTGCTCCCAGATAAATAATGTTAGGACTCAAGGGAATGGCCACCAGTTGCACCATGGGAGATTTAGGTTAGATGTCAGGAAAAACTTTTCCTCCCAAAGAGAAGTCAGGCACTGGAATGGCCTGCCCAGGGAGGTGGTGGAGTTATGGTCCCTGGTGTTCAAGAAGCGTCTGAACAAGACATGATTTAGTAGCTTAGTGAGTAGTATTGGTGACAGGAGGATGGTTGGACTAGATGATCTTGTAGGTCCTTTCCAACCTTGCATTTTTATGATTCTATGATTTGAAGGACAAGTTAAAAATTACTTCGGGAAAAATTGCCTGACTTTTGTAATGTTCTCAGAGAACACCAACAAAGCACCAGAGTCAATCTTCTCTGAAAATCTCTGCCAATTGGCATGCATGCAGTAGGTTTGATCCTAGCAATGCTTAAGGAAAAGGGTTTTATTATTCTAGTTTGTGCTGCAGCCTCATGCGTGTAAGATACTTCACATTGGTAACAGCTAAAAGGACAGCAGCAGACTCCTTTTTATAATATGTAAGAATTGTGTTTAAAAACAAAAAAGGTGGGTTTTTTTCATCCTTTCTTTGCTCTTGACAGTGCATATGTAGGGTACCTAGTGTTGCTACAAAGTACCCTGGAAAAAGGCCCCTAAATGCCAGCTCAGCCTAACACAGTGCAGAAATCAGGTGTAGGGAGGGAGTAGACTTTTCACAATCAGTACATTGATCAGGAAGTTTAAATACCTGAAGCAGTTATTTTTATCTGTGAGCATTTATCACAGGGTTGTTTTGAAGATTGGTGTGAGGCTAGACATGGTCTTCTCGTGTGCCCAAACAGGGGATAAGAGTGGAATGAGACTGAAGCGTGACACCTTGGTGCTGGCGCAGTTAGTTTGCATCTTACTGAACTTAGTACCTGTTTCTTCATGGGTACATTCTTCACAATTTTGTAGGGGTGCCCAGCATTTGGTGTGGGGACTTTTTTGTCCCACACAGTATAAGTCTAAATGCAGAAATAGTAATGGTTGTTTGTCACTTCAGAACATTTTTGGAGGTAGAGAGGTGTCTGAACTTCAGAACAAGGTGCAAGGTGTTCTGCTGTTCTGCATGTGGTCTGTCTCACAGGCTGTGAGGTGCCTCAGTATGGCTCTTTAGTTTGAGGAAGAGGAGAGGGGGGAGACCTCATCACTCTCTACAACTACTTGAAAGGACATTGTAGAGAGGTTGGTGCTGGTCTCTTCTCCTAGCAGGGTAGGTTTAGGCTGAATATAAGGAAAAAGAATTTCACAGAAAGAGTGGTCAGTCAGTGTAATCGGCTGCCCAGGGAGGTGGTGGAGTCACCATCCCTGAATGTGTGTAGGAGTCATTTAGATGTGGTGTTGGGGAATACAGTGTAGAGTAGGGCTGATGGTTGGACTCGATGATCCCAAGGGTCTCTTCCAACCTGAATGACTCTATGATTCTATGACTTTTGGGGCTACATCCTGGATTCTGGCCAGGACAAATGTCAGTTCAGGGGCTAGGCTGAGTAAATTCAGGTCCTTTTGCACCTTTGAGACAGGATCTGGGACAAGTATCTTGCCACTTGTTACTCGGCGCTAGCTTGCAGAAAACAAGAGGTTAAGAGGAGGCCTCAGCATGGTGTGCCCCTTTGGATGGCTAGGACCTGGGGAGGGCATGAGCAGAGATTATGGGGTCTACAACAGGAGACATGAACACTGCATTACCTTCAGCAAGAGGGGCTCAGAGAGTCCAAAGCCATTCCTTTCACAGTCCCAGCATTCAAACTGGCTCTTCCCCAGAGTAACTCCTGCAGCTGCAGGAGATTGGACAGGAATAGAGCCCAGATCTGAATGGCAAACATCTCTCTGCTGAATGAAGAGGGTTCAGCAAATCCTTTGAGATGCCTTTGCTGGGATATCTTATGCTTTCCCCTGATAGAACCTATATTTTCTTTAAGGGGGTACAAAGAAAGGTTGTCTGCTTCTCTGTAATAGTCTATGTCTCTTTACACTCTGTGCTTCAAATCAGACCATCAGATTCTGGTTTGCCGTACTGCCAGGGCATCACTTGCTATCACTGTGGATACAGCAATCTTATCTGCTGGTGCATCCCCAGGCATAGCATACGCATCCCTTCACACTCGGTTCATTTGTTGATCATGGTCTTCCAGGTGAGGCTGCCAGCTAAGGTGGCTTGCTACTTTCATTTTAAGACTCTATTACCACTTTCCAAACTTTTTGTGGTTTAGGCTGCAATTTTCTTCTCTGGCAGTTAGTCTTGTCTTGCTCACTTAGGGATGTGTTTTGGATGTTTTGGCCCAAGCTGCCCTTTTCTGAAGCAAGGCTGCTTGCTTCAGGTGGAAGAAGAGTTGCTGTTTCTTCTTGGCTTAGGTGGAAGAAGAGTTGCTGTTTTAACTCAAGATCTTCTCTGTGGAGTTCTTTAGGATGCTTGTTGTTGAGGAGGGAAGAAGGTATCTTTTCAAAGCTTGCTGAGTGTCACGGGAGATTTGCTTGATCCTCTGTTGCTTCCAGCCTCCCTGAGCTTGACCAGCCCAGTTGATGTCATTGTCATATTATATCACTGTGAATGGAAAAACAAAACAAAAAAACCCAACAAGCTGTCTCTCCTTTGCTTGTAGTCTCTGGGAGAGGAGAAAGCCCACATTTTCAAATACAGAGGCAACCAAAGTTAGAAAACATGGCCAAGAACTTGTGGAAGCAGGGGGTCAAGGGCAGAAGAGACAGTTCTGATAGAGGATACTTGGGGAAAGGTGAAGATGGGTAAACAAGAAGATGGAGGCAGTTGTAGGGAGGGACTGGATGAGAAGTCCAGGCAGGAAAATTGGAAGTTAATAGAGGAATGGGAATGAGTAATCATAGAATGGTTACAGTTGAAGAGGACCTTAAAGATCAAGTTCCAACCCCCCTGCCATGGGCAGGGATACCTTTGACTAGACTAGGTTGCTCAAAGCCCCATTCAACCTGGTCTTGAACATTTCTAGGGATGGGGCATCTACAGCTTCTCTGGGCAACCTGTTCCAGTGACTCACCACCCTCACATTAAAGAATTTCTTCCTAATATCTAATATTTCCTAAATCTTTCCTCTTTTGGTTTAAAACCATTCCCCCTCATTCTGTCACTACACTCCCTGATAAAGAGTCCCTCCCCATCTTTCCTGTAGGCCCATTTTAGTTACTGGAAGGCTGTTATAAGTTCTCCCTGGAGACTGGACTTCTCCAGGCTGAACAACCCTGACTCTCTTAGCCTGTCCTCATAGCAGAGGTGCTCCATCCCTCTGATTATCTCCATGGCCTTTCTCTGCACTCACTCCAACAGGCTCATGACCTTCTTATGCTGGGGGTCCTTAAGCTGGATGCAGTACTCCAGATGGGGTCTCACCAGAATGGAGTAGAGGGGCAGAATCACCTCCCTTGACCTACTAACCATTCTTCTTTTGATGCATCCCAAGATGCAGTTGGCTTTCTGGACTCTGAGCGCACATTGCCAGCTCAGGTTGAGCTTCTCAAGCTGCTGCTTGAGATGAAACCTGCAGGACAGGATCTGAGAGTGTATCATGGTATGAGGAGGGTAAAATTTTTAAAAGTTTATGGTGGCAAAAGCTATAGTCTGAAAATTATAGACAGCAAACACGAACAGTCCCTGGGTGAGGAATTGGAGCCCACAGGGACAACACCTGGGATGGGAAGCTGCTGCAATGGAAACTGGGATAATCTATGCAGACGGAATGAGAAGAATAAAATATGTTTGTTGAACTAGGCAGTAGCTTACTAAATATGCAGAAGGGGACCCAGTTAGAAATTTGCAGTCATCTCTCATTTTTTTCACAGCCAAACTCCTGAGGTGTAACCTTGCAACCTTAATGTCATTTCAGATAGCTTTGTATGTGTGAGAAATGTTGATGCACCTCTTGATGAAATCCAATTTGTGACAGTTACTTCTTTTTCTTTTTTTTTAATTCTTTTTTTTTTTTTTCATTTTTGGCAGTCTTTAGTATGCTCTGTCAACAAAAGAAGAACAAAACTTTCCATTCCTAAATAAATAAAGTTCAGCATTGTCCAGATGTGTATATTTAGGTGGCTGCTGTGGCTGGATTTTGTTGCTGCCAGATAGACAGTGATTTATTTTGTAAGTTTTGTGCCCTGAGCTTTCAGAAATACGCTTTTCATCCTGAAGCCTGGTAGAAGTCTAGCAGTAATAATTAGCAAGCCATAAAAATCGACCTAGTTTGTGGGAACCACTGAAGGATGCAAAAAGACATTTCTCTTCAAGGAGCTATGAACAAAAGCAAGCGGATACTGACCCAGTCATGTCAGACCTGAATTTTAAGGGAATCCCAAGTGATAAGCGTTCTGCAGTCTGAATACCGCCTATTCATTCAATCCTTCTAGCAGAGTGAATGAATCATCTTTTCAGCCAGAGACAGCCCCTCTGGGTCAGAGTTGAGGTCAGTGGTGGGGCATATGTTTCAGACTGCTTGCCCTAAATGAGAAAGAAAACATACAAGACTTTGCTTATGCTCTTGCAGCTTTGAGCATCTCATTTATAAAACATTTACATATAGTATCTTCTGAGACCCTGTACAAGTGGCAGCTCTGGATACATAACCAGGTCCTTCTGGAAGAGCCATCTGTCTCCCTAGCTGTTCTTGTGCTTTTTCTCTTCAGTATCACCACAACCCCAGAACACTTTTTCTCAGCTGATGCTCCAGTTGATGTCCCCAGTCTTACCATTAACTAAATGTCACTGTGGACTGTCTGTAGATTTTTACTATGAGTGGTCCAGTTGATTCTGCAGAACAGGTTTGCCTTGCTTTCAGCCCCATGTAAGTGGTGTGGTGTAGTCTCCAGAGCCTGTATGTGCTGCATTAGCAGAGGGATATGGAAGAACACGTGCCTGGGATAGAATGTCATGTTTCAGTTAGAAACTTATGAGACCAACAAAGGTAAAGCTGTTCATTGATAGAGCCTGGCTGTGCAATAGGTGCTTTTCATTTATAGTGCAACACAGTGTATGTCATACAGTGTATTTTCATTTAGAGTTTGTTAAACATTATGATACTCGGCAAGGGGCTATGACATCCCATCACACTTGACAGGGAAAGGTTGCCTTTAACAGGTAACCACGCAATTATTTAACGTCACTATTATAATAGCAAATAAAGCATCTAAGCTGCATAGGATTTAGATGTTATTTTTGGGGAAAAGCATTCCTTTCCCAGAAAAGACTCTCAAAATGAGAAATCATGGGCAAATTAATGGAAGAGAAATTCACTAGTTGCTTTTGAACCTGTGTGAACTTTTATCATACACTGCCTCTTGCACAGTGCAATTTCCGGTGGGGAGTAATCCACAGTGGGAAGAATCACCATTCATTTGCAGAGAGCCTGCCACCAGCGAGTTGTTTATGCACCATAGCTCTTGGTGGAGGGTCATTGTTTCTTCCCTCTTTCCTGTGTCACATGTATTTTTATAAACATAAACATCTGTCCCACTTCCCTCTTTCCCAGGATGAAGAGTCACAGCCTTGCACAGAAACTCCTCCAGATCTTTTATCATCCTTGTTGAGCTCCCTGTACCTTTTACAGGTCTACTGTATTTCATTTGTGATTAATACTTAATGTTCTCTGGCAACCTAAACCAACATCAGCATTAGTGCTGCTGAAAGACTTTGCAAAAGACAAAATACAGAGAAATTCAAGATGAATCATATGTTGAATCCTGGTTACCTCTCAGAAAAGACATCAGAAGCACCTGAGCACAAAAATGCATGCATGATTTTTCTGTGTCCATTAATGCTCTGCATGTTCTATATCACATGGTAGTTTTTTTGTCTTGTTGTCCTTTCAATGGAAATCTCTGATGACAGTCCATGGAATAACACAGATAGATTACTTTCCTTGCCCAGAAAGTCACCTTGAAGGTATCTTCTAAATGCACTGCTTGTCTTGGAAAGCACATGATGATGTGGATCCTCATAGACATGTAGGCATCTGGCATCTGATGGAAATCAGTAGGTCTGTGTCACCAAGTGGAATCTTTGTGCATTGAGAACACACTGATGTGAGACTGAAGGTCTATGGAGCTTTTTCCCTCTTCGTGTGGAGCAGTTTGTGCTGGCCAGTGCTTGTGGCAGGAATCTAGACTGGATGGTTTGATTTGAGATGGCAAATTCTAGCTTCAATCCTTGCCCCTGGCTGTGTCTTTATAGTAAAACAACACACATTCAGCCCCATGGCTTGGGTTTTTTCCAGACTTTTTTTCTCAGTTACTGAATCTGTTCATCAGTCACATCTTATCATTCTTGACATGCACTTTCTTCATCCGTTGCAACTTTCTTGCCCTTCCCTACTCCCCAGCCCTGGGCTTGTTCCTTGCCTCTCACAAAACTCATTAATTCATCATCTTACCCCAGGAGAATGCTGTTGACTTCACATAGATACATCAGCCCCTCAGCACAGGGTGGGAAGGGGTGGCAGCAGAACAAGGTTAAACTCAACCTGTAGCAAGAATCAGGTAATTGTGTACACCCATGGGAGCCTGGGAAGGAAGCGAGTCTTTGAAATAGGTCTTTGCTGTAACAGCAAGTCCTGCAATTAAGATTTCAAAAAAGCTGAATGACTCACTGAGTTGGTTCCTCCTCACGCTTTAGCTTAATTTTATTAATTCAAAACCCCAAAGAATTAAAAATTAAACTTAAAAAATCACTGTAGTTAAAATACAAGCCAGGGCACATAAACACTTTCTGTTTCAGTGCACATTCCTAGATCTTAACTGAAGCCCTTTTGAGGGAGAAACTTCCTCTGAAATCAAGGGGCTTCAAAATCAACTCCTGTGGCATCAGGGTCCTTCAATACTGGCTCTGCCCTCCTGCCTCTGTGCCTGAACAGCCTGGAGGAGTGGCTGCTTGTTTTCTTTTCTTTTGTAGACAGTAGAGTTGGCTGAATAAAGATTTGGCAGGGAAAAGCTACCACATGATAAAATTATATCCCAAATATTGTGATTTTACTGTCTAGACCATTTCAGAGCACAAAAGGTATATGGGTATTCTCATTTCCAGGTAGGGAGAGATTATTTTATTTGCCTGGGTTTACAGTCATGGGTCATGTGAGTGGGTGGCTAAATGTGGGTGGACAGCATATCTTTAAATCATACAAGCATGAGGCTATATTTAAGTTAAAAGAATGCCTTTGTTTGTAACATTGTTGGTTAGAAAATAGTATGAAGGGATGAAATAATCCTGCCACCTCTGTAGGTCCATTGTTTTTTGCTGCACGACAGTCTCTGCTCAGACACTCCCTAAGAAAGAAAATTCTAGCACTAGCTAATCCATGCCAAATTTGCTGTAAGTAAAGAAGCAAGCACACTTTGCAAATAACTTCTTTCCCAATCAGTTTTCCACCCCTTGGTCTCCTTATTTCTATTTCATAGAATCATAGAGTCATTCAGGTTGGAAGAGACCCTTGGGATCATCAAGTCCAACCATCAGCCCTACTCTACAAGTTCTCCCCTGCACCATATCCCTCAACACCACATCTAATCTGCTCTTAAACGCAGTCAGGGATGGTGACTCCACCACCTCCCTGGGCAGCCGATTCCAGTGCCTGACCACTCTTTCTGTGAAGAATTTTTTCCTAATGCCAAGCCTAAACCTGCCCCGCTGCAGCTTGCAGCCATTCCCTCTTTTTCTATCAATCATTGCCCGTGAGAAGAGACCAGCACCAACCTCTCTACAATGCCCTTTCAAGCAG
This sequence comes from Jacana jacana, assembly GCA_013400555.1. Lineage (NCBI taxonomy): Eukaryota > Metazoa > Chordata > Aves > Charadriiformes > Jacanidae > Jacana > Jacana jacana. The sequence continues at coordinate 90,834 of VZTM01024260.1, read as the reverse complement.
TTGTAGAGAGTGATGAGGTCTCCCCTCAGCCTCCTCTTCCTCAAACTAAACAATCCCAACTCCCTCAATCGATCCTCATAAGATTTATTCTCCAGGCCTTTCACCAGTTTTGTGTCCCTCCTCTGTACTCGCTCCAGCACCTCGATATCTCTCTTGTGCTGAGGTGCCCAGAACTGGACACAATACTCAAGGTGTGGCCTCACCAATGCTGAGTACAGTACATTTGTTTATTTACAGTTAAATGTTTTGTGCTAGTTAAAAGCATTGGCTTCTGTAGGCTGTAATGGGTTCCTGGGCCCCTGCTTCTAAGGTTTTCTGACCGTGAAACTAAGAGTCAAAAATGCTCAAAGTGGTTCTGGATGGAGGGACCTCGAAGCAAGCTTTCTTCTGTCTGATGCTCTTTTTCAGCATGAATAAACAATGCTTCTGTTCAACAATAAGATACTTCTGCTTCCATTGTGTGACTGGCCTGATTGCCCGGTGTGGCTGAGTATTATGAAGTCAAGCTAAAAGCACTCCCAGCAAAGGAATAATCTGCTGCCCTTGATCTGGGGAGAAAACTTTTTTCACATGAGCAAGAATTTTTACCCAAACAAACAGGAGAAACACAAGGTCTTGAAGATACCCTCTACTCCTCATTTTGTTGCTCATGTGTTGCTAGTTCAGTTGTGGAATAATTGACTGTGTTCATTTACTTCACTATATGGAATTATGGAATTAAGATGGGATGGAAGCTGGATCAGGAAGGTCCACACCTGGAGTTACTGAACTGCCCCTTTTTCAGGGTCTGTGGTCCTGGAGAGGGCGTGTAGAGAGAGAGTGTGCTGCAAATCCTGTGTTTCAGAATTATGCTGTAGGCGTATTCTCCTGTATGTATTTGTGGGGGGAAATCTGTATGAAATTATCCTTTTTACCATTTGTAGTAGCTGACATGATGATGCTCCCAAAGATAGCACCCAGGTACTTTAAAAGATTGTACTGGGTGGAATTAGTGTAGCGGGGGTGGAATTAGTTTTGAAAGTTAGGCAAGACCTTTGAAAAATAAAAAAAACTGGAGACACATTTGTAGAGGCAGCATTTTTCTTTTTTCCTAATTAAAAGCTCACCGAGTAAAGTTAAGATCATGTGAAAGAGTGTCGTGTTTGATGACATCCTTCTGAAACCAAAAGAAATAGGGATGTGGAAGTAATTCACGTATGTGGAGAAGGGGAAGACGCACAAGTGTAGTTAAAAGTTATATAAGTGGATAAGTGAGATGCTGGTTGTGTCAGTTTTTGCTTAGCATTAAGTTTGTAGCACCGTTCTGCCAAGCAGTCCAGTTTGCCTCACCTGCATGCAGAGTAGCTTCACTGAACTTGGCAAGAGCATAGACCTGTCCTATGTAGAGAATATGCAAGTAACATTGGCATAATTAATTATATTCCTCATTACCTAATTTGAGCTGTCATGAGAAAAGAGATGTGCAACTTCAAACTGATGTGCCTTAGCAAGGTCAGTGCCGGGGAAAAAAAATCCTGCAAAATTTCACTCCAGCCTTTGTGGGCTACTGTACCAGATCCCATCCAAATACAAGTATTGATTAAGAGCAAAGGAAGCTCAAAGCTACGTAGCCTGTTTGCAGTAGCTGTGGAAAATGCATAGTTTAGCTGGCAGTGCTTCAGACTACAGCCTTGAAAATATGAGTCTAAGAATTAGAAGACAGTAAACTAGGTGGTGTGTGCTGCGTCACCCGCTGTACCTGTGCAATAAATAAACAGATTACTTTGTTTCAGCCTTTTATAAGCACTGAAAATTATTATGGAAGTGGCAGTGGGGAGGGGAACCAAAGTGTTCAAAGTTTGTTTTTATTAGCCAGCCAATGTTTGTTTCTGACAAGATTTCAGCTGGCCAAACTTGTGAAATGTTGGCAGCCACAGTGCTTTTATTATGATATATTTGTTAGTACTTCTAGTAGTTCCACCTTTTTTTTTTTTTTTCCTCTGTTTCCCTACCTCCCCATCCCCCCAGCCTGCAATGACTGTATCAATTGTATACTTCTTTCCTGACTGATGAATTTATCCCCATAGGTAGTATTTTGAAAACCCCTGTCTTATACAGCCCTTCTTCCAGCTCAACTGTGCTGCTGTTATGGATTTTCAGCTGTCTCCTTGGCGAGGTCTGAATTGATCCACTTGAGTGTACTCTCCTGAATAATCCTGTGTAGCAAACTGGTGAGCAGGATTCCCCTTAAAAGCCCAAGAGGATCACATAGTGCAGTTGCTTCTTGGAACATTTTCGCATCTGATCACACCTGGAATAACTCTATTATCTACAAGGAGTACTTGGAGCTAGCACAGTTTGTTTATGGTGCCTTTTTTGCTCTCTGTGCCACCCGTGTTGAGGGTGACGAAGCCAATGTAGCTACAAGCGTGGGCAAATCTTTCTCTCTGCTGGGATTGACATGGGTTTATATGGTCTCTGGCTAACGGCTGTAGAGCCTCATGTTTTGAACAAGCCTGCCAACTGCTATGCTTTCTCTAAAGTGCATGGGGAGGACTCAATGCCCGTTTGAAGCGGTGCTTGATTGAAAAAATCAATGTGATGTGTCTGACTTACGTGCTCCCCTCATCCAGCTTCCCAGCAGCAATCCTTCCATCCTTCAGTCCCTCCAGCTTCCTGAGTGAGGACAGATCTCAGGTAGGATTGAGCAGGGACTGCATTCTCTGTTTACTGATCTGAGGAAGACAAGGCTGTCATGGCGTCTCATCTTCAAGTCTGCGGAAGGATTGTGTTTGGTTTCCTAGAGGGAGACCTGTGTTTCTTCATGTTGGCACATTTACTGACTGGTATTACTTCTTTAGTGCCTTTGCCGTCCTTATCACAGACCAAATTTATTGGTAATAAGTTTTTGCCTTATTTTTTGTTTCAGATATCGCTTATAGTTGTCATGGTGCTGTTGTTATGGTTACCATCTCCTTCACTAGCTAAAATGCTTTTCCTCTCTCCTGCAGGAAGCAATTATGATTAGTGATAGATGGGGGTGTGTGAGGGTGTTTGATGAATGGTAAATGGTGTAAAAACGCAGCACTGTCACTAGAAATGGTTTGTAGAAAAGGGGTGGTGTTGGAGCGGGAAAGGGTGTGTAGGATTTCTTCCAGCTTTTTAGCTAGAGCTGAGCTCTATGGTAGATGTTATTTTTGCAGGCAGAAACTGCTAGTACCAGGATTTCATCATGGCAAGAGAGAAGGGCACCTGGTTTTAGATTCCTGGAGTTTTAGCAAGTTGATACAGTCCCTGTGAGTGGGAGCAAGGGCAGCCCTATGTGTCTCAGGAGGGGGGCAGGTCAGCTCAATAGTGCTCTGCTTTCCAGCAGCCCAGAGAAATGAATAGCTTCTACCCTATTGGTCAGGAGTGGTAGCTGAAAGACGTGTTCTCATACATTTACCTGTTTGTATGTTCTACAACACGAAGGACCTGTTTGCTATCAACAGAAATGCAATCAGTGCTGCGTGTTGGCCATTCTGTACACCACCCGGGTGTACCACCTGGTCATGCAGGTTTCTTAAAACAGAGCAGGGAGGCTTTGTCAGATTTGCATTTCTCCAAGTGAAAGCATTCCTCTTCATCAGGAGCTGTGTGGCTCCTGTGGTGGGTGACCCACCTGTCCCACCTGTCTGTCTTTGACGATGCCCAGCCTAACCATGGGAAACTCTGAGAGAGTTTTAAATCTCCGCACCCACAGGGCAGGACACCATGCAGGAAGGTGTGTAGAATGGTGGAGTATGAGCCGCTGCTCCTCTGGCTCTCTGCTCACTCCATGCCAGTGCTGCAGGCCTGATCGACTGCTTCAGTGGCTGCCGTCGTTCCTTGTTCTCAGCACTGGCAAGGATGCAGTTTGCAGTAAATTTTCAACTTTTCACAGTGAGCTTCCTTTGTTCAGCCTCTGGTCCAGGCTCCATCCATTACTTTTAATTCATTTTGTAATCCAAAGTACTATCAAAAGGATTTTCTAAAAAGAGAATATAAATATTGACTAACCATTTGTGGTGTGGAAGTGAAAAAGCCTTTATAAACTGCCAGACACAAATACAAGTGTGAGATGGACACTGCCTGCGTTTTTAGCAGATACAAGGTAGTATTTAAGAGGAGAGTCTTGCTCGTATTGTCTATAAAGAGGGATCTAGCTGCAAGCTAATAGCTCAAGCAGTAGATGAAGAAACAAATCATATTTGTTACAAATTACTGGAGAAACCTGTTCATCCTTTATTATCCTTGAGAGGTAGAGTGGCTCCAGTTGAGAGAATGTGTAATTCTGTCTAATAACACACCATATTACTAGAATTACGGCATTTACACATTTACCATCAAGTGGTCACTTTTGTTAATCGTTTAGCGGCTTCTGGACTGTGACTGAGCATTTCGAGTAAGAGGGAAACTAACATGGTCCCTTTCAGATGCTTTCTCTTCATCTGTGCTGTTTGCTGTGATTCTTCTTGATCAGTGTGAAGCACAGTGCTCATATCTGAAAATAATGAAAATAATTTGAGAGATGCATGTTAGCTGAAATGAAGGAGTAAAATGCAGGTGCAAAGCTCTCCATGTGCTCATGGCATCGAAAATTGTCTTATTTTGTAAATATGTGGAGAGTCAATGAAGACAGTAGCACTGATAGTTTGTGTGCTACATACTACAGGCTTAGCTTTATGATGGTGGCAGGAGGTTATTGGAATTTGTCCATCCAGATTTCCCACCTTCTGTCTCTTGTTGCCTTTATTCCAGCCTCCTGATGCCTACCAACTTTCCTTAGCTCTTTTAGACATAGAGACATAGTTGTCAGTAAATTAAATTTACTGTCAAATTCCCATGGGACCTCTTCATCAACAGTGCCTGATACTTAATATTCAGACATTGTCCCAAACTTCATCCCAACTGGCCAGCTGGTAAATAAGCATGAATGAAAGTATTTTTCAGTTGTGTTATTTGCCAGTATGAGTTAGATTGCCCCCTATTGTTGTATGGTTTGGGCTTTTTATGTTAAGGAAGAATTTATTCTTTTTTTTAACTGTAACTCATTTTAGAGGCAATTTCATTCTTCTTTGCTTCTTGGTGCCCTCTGTTCTTTAAAAATGTATGAACAACTTACCTCATGCAATTCTTTTCTCCAAAAGAAAATATCTGAATTTCTTAAATTTCATTATAAAAATCTCTTGTCAATCTTATTCAGGAATTTGGGAAGCCCTTGAATGCCTTGAGGTCATGCTGTCCATGTCTCTGCACCCCAGCGTGCCTTCATGGAGCAGCGTAGCTGAGTCAGTGCTACGCTGCATGTGAGCTGAATAGCCCTGTGGGGGACAGGATTTGGCCATGGAGCCATACAAGGGGCACTTACCCTCCCCTCCAGTCTCCCATCCACTGGGGACCCTTGCCGGGGTTTGGTTTTCTTTTTGGAGGAGTCTATTGTTTCTCCTCTTAGGAACCTCCAGTGGTATTCTCTCCCCTGAAGTGGAATTGCAGCTGTTCCTCAGTGTATCCAGGTAGCTATTTCTCCTAGTTAATGAATTAGCTTCCCTGAAATCAAATTTCAGGGAACAGCTTCATTTCACTGTGAATTGGCTTATAGGCACGGGAGTAGATAAAAGCATGGCTTGAAGTAGGAAGGCGGGGGTTTTGCAAAATCCCTCAGTATTGGCCTAATTCTGTTCTCTTAAAAAGTGAAATGCCTAGAAAATTCATCAGCTTACATGCAAAGGCAATGTTAATATAATGCTAAGAAGATTCTGCAAAATGTGGTCACAAAATATATAGAAGGACAGCTAGAACAACAGGGTGTTTAAATCAGCATTAGCTTGGGCTTTGCATATCGTGCTTTCATGCTGTATTACTGGGGGTAGTTTGTTGTGTGTTGAGTTCAAAGCACTCAGGCTTGGGTCAACACAGCCACGACAACAGGAGCTGGTAACTCATAGAAGAGTGTATAGGTTAAGAAACGTTTGTACTGGGTCTGTGAAAGGAGGAGGTAACTGCAAAGTTGGACCACGTCTTCCCCACGAGGTTTGCAGGAAATTTTTGGTTTGTGTTTATTCCAAGTTATTTAAATATTTTTTGTCTCTGTAAGTTCCCAAATGGCTGAAAAGGATGGGGGAATTTTTTACTGTCATTTCTCCTACAAGTTATTAATTCAGAAGGTAGGATGTACAGTTCAGATCCATAATGCCATCCCTAGTGCACTCTCTGATTTACAAGGACAGGAATTTAAGGACTGTGAAGTGTCTCTTCACTGCTGTTTTGCTGCTGCTTCTGGTAGAGCGTGATCTCTCCAGACAGCAAATGGCTGGGGTCTCAGTAGCATTCTGCTTGTCAGCCTTGGGGCTTTTTGGGGACTGCTGTGCATGGTCCTCAGATGTGTGTCAGTATCACTGATGTGATCTGGTGCACAACTGTGCCTGCTTGAGCCTTCTAGAAGGAGGGGGCTTTTCCCATCCCCACTGCCATACCCTAGTTTGCACAGTTGGCTTTGGTCAGGCTTCAAGGTAGGGAACATAATGAAGGAAGAGTGTTTCCACAGTTTCCACACAGCTTGTGCTGAGGCCCACCTAGCTTGGTCACCCTCTTACCGCCACTACCTTCAGTGGATGGACAAGAAAAGCTGTGAGAACGTATGAGTGAGAATGCACTAGTAAGATGGCTGCTGCATGTTCTTTGATACTGAGGTTCTGCTATAATGGGCAGCAAAAAAAGGCTCATAAATATCCAAATTATTTTTTAATTTAGTAACATGACATTTTGGATGACTAGCTGTGCCTTCTTGTCTGATGTTTTTTGAAAGCCTTCCTTGCAGTTTATGCAAAGAATGAGAAAATCTTAGTGGAAAGAGGAACGTTTTGCCTTCATGAAGTGCTGTGTTTCCCTAGATTGTCAAAACTATTCCAGGTTTCTTCTTTTTTATGTACCTAACACTATTTAAATTCTGCCATAATATTTGTCCACTCTTGGTATTTCTGTGTCTATACTTGAATTGCTTGATTAATCTGATTCCATGGTATGCTAATGAAATTCCAGAAAAACAACTAACCTGATGGTAAAAAGCACACCCATGTATTCTGGATTTGAACCTGAGCTGTAGATGAATCACGCCATACAGCAGATAGTCATTGCTAAATTGCTGAGTACAAAGATGCATTGTGTGATTCACTCACTGTGTTTCTACTACCATTATAAACTCTGAGAGCACTTGATGAATAACAGAGAGTCAAGAATGAATTCATCCATGTTTCACTCTGTAACCATCTATTATAAATACTGAGACAAATTCTGCCTCCAGATATACACAGCTTTCATTGAAGCCTGCCCACTGTATTTATTTTTAAAGATAAAAGCACTTCTGTTACTTTCACAGAGGACTTTTGTGACACAGTCCATTGTAAGAAAGTGAATATCCTTCCTCAAGAGCTTCAAGTGAAGCAGGGAGTCTCTGCCTGAGACAGGGAAGGCCACTTCAGGGATAACAGCCCCCAAACTGCAGCAGTGGGATAATAACTGTTAGATTCATCCCGGATTTTCAGAACAGCATTCCCCACGCTCGGCTCTTGCATAACCCTCCCTCTTCCTGCCGAGCCTCTGGGCTCCTCTTGTGGGTGATCCAGAGGCTGAACTGCTGAAGCTGATGGGCAGGTTCATACTGCTCCTGGGGCTTGCTATCAGTTATAAAGTGCACTGAATTAGTGGGAAAAGCGTTGAGTTAGGGTTTGGGTTTCTCATTATTTTTTTTTTTTCCTTTTTTCTTTCTTTTTTTTTTTCTTCTTTTTTCTGAGCTTCCGCAAGGGACATAGATGAGAATGTCTCTTTTTTATTTGCCAGAACAGGCTCTGTTTTGTCCTCAGACCCTAAATGTTGGTGGCTTTGGATGTGTGCTACTAGCTGTTGTATGGAGGGAGACATTTGTGCTGTGGCCTCATGTTTTGGAGAGGCTCTAATCAGAAAGTGTCCTCTAGTGTCATGCAGTAAACAAATGTGGAGGCAGAGAGTTAGCTCTTTGGTGTGTAGGAGATGGTCTTTGCCCATCTTGGGCTTTCTCCTCTGTCATTACCCCATCAGCTCTTCTGGTATGATTTGAGATGGCTGCACTAAGGCTCTTGCTGTATATGCAGTACGGCTCACTGATGAGTGTCCTCATCAGGGTAGAGGAAAGGAATGCAAAGCAATGTTAAGCGTGTTTACTATGTCTGTGGTTGATTGTGGCATGTCTCATTGCCACCAAGCTTTGTGATACTGCTCAGGCCACCACTTTCATTACAGCTCAGAGGAAACATTGGGCTTGAAGTTTCACCTGCTCCTGCAATCTTTATGCTATTAGTTATTCCTGGGGAATGGTGCTGGGTCAGCATGAGAGCAGACAAAGCTGCGCTTCCCAAAACAGCGTGGTTTCACCAGGAGGCAAAAGAGTTATTACACCTTTTTAGAGTGAAACTACAGTTTGAGTCACGTATTTATTGTGATGAAAACTAATTTTCATGATTCAGCGTGTTTTATTTTCAAGTAGCTCTGAAAGCCATTATTATTAAACGATAATATCTGATCAGAAAGGGGTAGAATTATTAATTGGGAATGATTATCTGACAAATAACAATAGCTTTTTCTTACGTCTAGAGGATTTTCTGCAAACTGACCCAACTCTGTGGGAACTAGAACTTTTCTGTGGTTTGTTGGTTTGTATTTTGTTAAATGTCTGCAGAATATATGCACCATCCCGTTTAGTGCCTTCTTCTCTAGACTGCTCTGTGATAGGTGGCTGGTTGTGTTCAGCTGACTTTGGTGTTGGTTTGGGTTTCTTTTTCTCCTGGGGGGGGGGCAGGGGGGAAAGATGACAAGTGCTTTTGGCAAAGGCCTGCTGGTTTTCTCTTTGAAGTAGTTATCTCAGGTCAAGCCTTTACTTGAAGTTACTCTGTCATCAAAACACAGATTACGCTATGTTGTCTTCCTAGGCTTACGTATTGAGGAGTTGCTGCTACTACTACATTTTCCTATGAGAAATAGCCAAAGCCGATGGCTTGTGCGGCGGCTTCTTTTCCTTGCCTGGACAAATGAGATCTAATTAGCAGGAGTGAAATACGTGTGAAGTAGCAAATAATGATTGGTTTTGTTTATGTATAAATACTAATAGTCATAAGAGCATGCAAATGCTTCTGTGGGAAACAACTGTTCGCCACAGGCTGGTTTGGACAAAAGGGAATGAGTGTGAATTTCATAAAACAGCAAGTAAGAGGGGATATAAATAGGGTGAAATAGCACATATGTTTGAGAACCCAGTCAGTGTTCTCCAGTGTGGTTTCTGTCATGGCTAGCAGCAAATTGCACGTGCCTCAGAGAGCAGATCATGCTGCAGTTCTGCACCCAAAGAGCACTCGCTCTTTGCAACTGCAATGAAAATAGCAAGTGCGATGAAAATTGCAACTGCAGCTTCACTTCTTTCAGCAGTTGTGGCATTCTTCCCTTGATCACCCATGAAGATGTCACTGTGTTATGATGACCGATTCACTTCTGATTAAGTAGGTCTACGTTTAACTGTAATTAGTGAGTTAAAATCAGATTAACAAAAGGGCAGCATTCAAGAAACTGGTGCTAATAATTGCAAAGCATATGAGAGTCAGGGAGGACTTGACCCATAATTTTTCCTGCTTGTGTTTTGTTTTGATTTTAACGCAATTTCTTCATACCCAGGACAGACAGCAGAGATACTTTTGCATTTAAAACCTCTCTCATCTGGTGAATAGAAGTTTCCCTGGCCGTGCTGTTGGTAACATGCCTGTGCTGCACCCAGTTGTCGCCTGTCAGGGGCACAGTCACCCACTTGGAGCTGATCTCTCCTGCTAATGTCATTACAGGCCAAGTGGTGAAGGCAAGCCATGGCGGAGGATAGAAAAGATGAAGCCAAGGCACCGCACTGGACTTCGGGTCAGCTAACAGAGGCTTCTTCACATCCACATTCACCTGAAATTAAGGAACAGGGCAGCACAGGTGCTGGACTGGTCAGAAGTGCCAATGGATTTCCCTACCGAGAGGATGAGGAGCCGGGGCTGGGCAGCCATGAGCAGCCAGGGACATATGCTCGGACCAAAGAGAATGGAATCAACGGAGAGCTGTCAGCGGGGGACAGGGAAACCGCAGGTAATGCAGCTCAATGCGCCACCACGGAACATGGGGCTCTACAGACCACTAGATGATATTTCTCCAAGGGGAAACACTAACTGGAGCCAAGCGTGCCCCAGGGCACAGCAAAACTGACATGAGGAAGCATGTGTCTTAGAAGGTTGCTAGCTCTTCACAGCGCTGCATCTTCATCTGTGTTTGCACAGCTTTCATCCTTACCCAGGATCCTGATCAGTGCTCTGGGAAGACTTCAGGAAAGGCAAGACAGTACCATAGTGCATCTTGGTAGATGGGACAGGGTCACCACTCTGGGGATGAGAGAATAGGGTGGTATAGAGCAGTCACTCAGCTACTCCAGGCTGGATAGGAGTAGGAAACCACTCAGCTCAACCACCAACTATTTGCAGAATAATATTGCTTAATCTGACTAGGAATATCACCATTCAGCATTAGCATTTATTCACCTTTGCCCAGGCATATTTCATGGCATACTCACTGGGGCTGTGTCTATTTGTACACTATGTTAGGATTTTAGGACTAATCTTGGTATTTGGCGGGCTGGGGGAAAGTGTGACTGTGTCCAAAAGAAATATGCAAAGGAAGTTTCCTGTTTTGGAAGTAAATGCTAATTCTCTCTGTGCAGAGTTCCCACTTTAAAATCCAACTGCACAGAGCAACAATTTCTCTTGTACAGACACAACTGCCCCTGATGCATCTCTCCATGCATGCTAATGAGATCTTTCTAGCAATGTTTGTTCATTGTTGACAGCATTTGGAGATACTATCCATAATTTCTCAGCAGCTGGAGAATTTTAAGACTCTTGGACCCTACAGTTATTTCATAAGCCATTGTGCTGGAAATGGATCTCTCCAATGAAGCAAATGGGTTTGGATTTTCAGAGTCTGTTCTTTGGCTATCCAGCCAAAATTTGAAAGTCAAACGTAAAAGAAATCTTGTGTAAGCATTTAGGTGAATATGTTGTTGGTGATTGTTTTATGGGGTGATAAGGTCTTGTCTCTTTGCTGTAACCCAACTTTGTGCTATGCTTAGCCAGCAAATGCACAGGAGCAGATGTGCAGGAATCACAGAAGTAAGATGCTGCAGTTCTTAGGGGTTGACGTGGGCCAGGGGGAGACTGAGTGCATTTCTCACCTTTGCCGCAATTTTTTCACACAATCTTGGATGAGTCCCACCCATACACTTGGAGAAGTGGGAATTAATTCATTACAGGATGAAGAGGGATTTCCTCTCCTTAGAAAGGGAGGAGAGAAATGCTCCTCTCAGGCTCTCTTAAGCTCAGGTTCTGAGTGGTAGTCAGTGTCTTGAGAGAGGTTTAATTGAGGAGTTTGCAGGTAATGGGTAAGAGGAGCCAGGAACCCACTGCTGCCCATCAGCAGGCATTGTAGGGATGTATTTTCATGTTGCTTTTTGAGACAAGGAATTAAATAGCAGAAGAAGAAAAAATGAGGCAATATGGTCTTAAGGCAGGCACTGGGACTGGGGACACAGTCTTGCCAAGGGAACAAAACTGCTCCCGGTCTGGGTGACGATTGCTTCAATCACCGCTTTGTGGCCTCATTTCCTCCTCCCCTGCTTTTTTCTCACCATCTGCTTAGATTGCAAGATCTCTGGTGTGGGGACTTACTGTTGATACACAGTTTGTGTTTGGGATCTTAATATAGCTGCATCTTTGTCCCTGGGCTCCAGAAAGTCCCTAAAACTACTTATCTTTATGCATTAATTCCTTGCTCTCTCTCTGGAATCTTGTGCACAGCACACGCACACACTGGCTATGCCTGTATTTAATTAATGCATCATAAACCATCTTAGGATACTTGAGATATATTTTTAATTATTTTTCTCCTTTTGAAGAGAAACCTGGTGGCAGCTTACTGTAGTGGTAGAAAGGGCCCAGGGAGTGTTTTGCCATTTTACACTACTGTTTACTACCTGGATGTGCTTCGTGCATTGTGAAGCAGGAAGTTTAGAGGTACGTTTTCAGTGTTTGATTCAGAGTTCGATCTTGAAATCAGGATTGCCATTCTCCACCAAATTCAGTCATCTTTGCTGTGTTTCTCTGCTTGTAAATTTTAACTGCAGTAGGGTGCTGTATCAGGTAGGGTTTTTAAATGTCACTCTGATACACATAATGGCCAATAATGTGAATCGTTGGATCATTTGTAGTAGCTTACAGGCTGAGGAGAAAATGCACAGGAAGCCAAGGTCAACCAAGATCATTAAGCCAAACTGTAGGTTTGAGTGGATTTACAGGGATTTTCTTTTCCCTGGTGCAAATCCAGGACCATAACCTAGAAAAGTGTCTGGCTTCTCAGCCTTTGTGTCAGAGTCCTAAATCCCCAGCAACTGCAACAACCAGCTCATCCACAGTGGAGCACTAGTATAAACAGAGCATTTGCCAGGCAGCCACCCATCGTGCCATCCCAGCTGACGAGAGCTCCATTACATTTTGAGGTGTTTTGCCTAAGGAAGCTCTCCAGTGTCTGACTGACCCAGGAGCTGGGACTTAGTCACAAAACTTTTCCTAGGGAGAGGTGTGCTGCAGCAGTGCACTGGTCCCTGTGGGGCACAGCATAACAGCAAGGTACATATTTGCAGGGCTCCTGCTGTAAAATCTGAGGGCTGTGTGTTAAGGGAAAGATCAGAGGCAGGCCACCAAGACAAAGGCACCTTATGCCAACACTGATGCAGAAGCAAGGGGTGGTAATGGGGGAGGAAATAACAGTTCTTGCCAAAAGGCATCCAATCCATCGCTGCAAGTGACATTTTTAGGTTTGCACGGTTAAAATTTGCCTTCCTGAATATATGTGTTTCTCTCTCTCTTGGCATCTGTCTAAGAGTTATTGAGGCTGACCTCGATTTTGGAATCCTCTGAATCTGGCTGTTGTGTTGCCTTTGATTGATCTGTCTTGGTATCGCGCTGTGTAATGGCTGCATTATGGAGACACATCAATGCCCTTCTTTCAAATGGACCGATGGGAACGTGGGGGAGTGCACAGCGCTGTGGACAGGGCAGCCTCGGGGCCTGATCTGGCTTCCACTGAAATTGCAGGCCAATATGTGAGAGAATAGGCTGGGGTTTTTTGCATAACACATAGGAAGCTGTTATGGATGTGATATAAGTAAGGGCAATAAAGCAGTTCTTCCTTTATATATATATTTGTATGTATATGTGGGCTGCCCTTGGCAGATGAGCTTAGCCCTGCTCCATCCACAGCCCTGTGCCTCTGCCAACCACAAAACCCACACTGCTCCTGAGGAGCTCTCCAAAGGCAGACACCTTGCCTTTGGGGCTGTCTGCAGCATCCCACAGCTTGAGATCCACTGATTTTCAATGTGCTCTCCCTGACCCATGCCTGTCCATGACCTGTCCATGACTTTCTCACCTGCATACACACACAGAGTGTCTTTGGTGAGGATTTTGGAAATAGTAAAATGGGTGGATGAGATCTGTAGCTGTTGTGAAGCCAAATGTTTTTATGTCATGTGAGATGTGTGCTGTAAAGGAGGCGCAATAAAGCGTATTCAGAGCTCAATCTGAAGTGGGCTGATGTGGAAATTTTGGGTTGGACCCCATGGAAAAGCACAGGATCTGTTTGACTTATAATGAAATATGAGAGTGGCAGCCTTTTTTTTTGCTTACTGGAAAATCATGGTCAACTAACTGGAAGGAAGTACAGAGGAGCAAGCAGTACAGGTGTGCTTCAGCATTCTCTGGGAAACAGCAATTCAACACAATCCATCAGATTTGACTTGCAAGGAACATCATGCTGCAAAGGCTTGGGTTTTTACACTTAAAATGCATTTATTTTTCTTTTCAGTACTATAATGACTAACCTGTCAAATTTATGTAATTAGGAGTAGAAGTAGTTAGATTCTTTGCGAAGCATCTTCTGCAATATATCTTTATGTACAGTGACTCAGCTGACTGAGTACTTTCTTCATCATATGCCAAATTCAGGTTTGTAATCAGAGGGGGGTTGGATTACAGGCACAGTTATTTGATGATTTTTTTTTTGACAGATAAAGGGAGACCATTTCCTGAAATCCTATTACCAGCGCCTCGGGACAGTGGTTCTGTCTTGCTGTCAGACAGTGTTAAGGACAGTACCATGTCCTGCCAGAATGACAAACAGAGCCCTTCATTAATTGGCAGTGTACCCAAACCATGTGCGATGTGAAGAGACTACCAGAAAATTGTAGCAGGCTTCCTGACACAGCACAGAGGAGTGACCCCAAGTTGAGCTCTCCTGCCTTGTTTTTCAGAGATCTTGAGTCATAGGAAAGCTAGGTGAGAGGGAGCCCATGACAGATAAATGAGAGAGGCCAAGATTTTTGGTGCCTGGGAGGGCCAAGAGACTGATAGATTTTAGTCTGTAAGTGGAACAGAAGAAGGGAGAGCCCTAGACCTGTGAAGAGTAATGAAGAAGCGGCAGTATTGAGCTGAAGGTGGAGTGAAGTGCTGAGGAATGGTAGGAGACCAGACCAGTAGGAGAGCTAGGAGAGGTGAGAGGCAGAGAGCTGTGAGGGAGCAGAGCCCGGTCAGGAGTAGGGAGGAACAAACTGAGGAGAAAAGTGGGAAGGTGCAAATCACATTATCGCCTTGAATGTTATTTAGCCTAATTCAGCCATTTGTTTTAGGCTTTGTTCAGCCAGACTAAATGGGCAATTGCAACAAATCTATTCCTCTGACTAGCTAATCTTTAAAGAAGTATACTTAAATAAGCTGCAGGGAATGTCAGCTAGAAAGGTTGCCCTGGCATAGCCACTAAGTACTTGAGCAGAGATGGGGAGTGCCTTTAGGTTGGCTATGCAAAAAAACCCATGTTGAAGACAGGGATTGTGCTTGTTTCAGCCACCTGGCGGTGTGGCAAGGAAACAATCTGTAGCCCATCATCTTCCATAGCCTTGCATTCTAGTAGCCAGTCTCTAGGTAAAGACATTCTTGTTCACGTCCCTCACCACCACTGTGCTGTTAGAAAATCAACATGATACTTAGTTCTTCTGGCTCAGAGTGCTGAGCCTACGAAGGCCAGGACCAAAACTGCAATGGTAGGTTGTGCCGGGGCTGGATTGCAGCTTTGTGTATGGGTTCAGTAAACACAACAGCCTCTCCAGGCTGAAACTTCACTGAGTCATTGCTTGGTGCCATGGTGTGTTAATGGTTTTCCCCTCTCTAGTGACTTCTCATTTAATCTTCTTTTCCTTTGTGTGTCTTTCTTTCTCTGTTGCCATACAAGTGGAAATACTAAGATGGCACTGCCAGTAAACATACAAACAGGCCTTTTTTGTGCAGAGGCCTTCTTAGTATTTCCAACAGGACTGCTTTGTCAGAGCTTTCCTTTTCATTTGGCTGTTTGCACTGGTTGTCCTGCTGCTGCCCAAGCCTTCCTGGGGTTACCAGAGCCACCCACGAATTCCCTGAATGCCTGTTCCCCCCAAAGGAGCCTCACATGTGCATTCTCAGGAAGCTGCGTGTCTCGAGCAACACACACAAAATGCACAGAAGGATTCAAAATCAATGGCGTTCCAAGATGAAGGTGATTGCTGTGTTTTTCCTGATTCAGTTGTTTATTTTACAAATCTGGAAGAATGTGTGTTACCATGTCATTGGTGGCTCCCATGGGAAAGAAGCTGTTAATTAGGTATTTTGATCTCCCTCTCTTTACCCAGGAAATGTGACAGTAATTACTGTGCACCATTGGTTTTTTTTGCCAATTTAGATACAGGCAAACATGCCAGACTTCTGAAACTTTGCTTTTCTGTGTTAAAAGTAATACAAGTGTCATATTCTGTGACACATTACTGGAGTATTTTAGACATGTTCAAATTACGTTGCTGAAGAACGCATAGACAGCAGAGCCTCTTTGGGGCACTTGTAGAAAATGTTATTTTTACTGTTCTCTGTTAAACTTGCTGTAGAAATCCTTCTCAGTTGTTCTGCAGAGGACCAGGAATGAGGCCGGAGAAAATGCTGTCTTTTCCCATTCATGCCCTACTTCCAGCTCTCTTCTCCTAGTCTCTGCAAGTTTTCCTGTCCCTAGATCCAGTAAGACATTGCATTTTGCCTAACCCCAACCTCTGAGGGGCCGGCTCTGCCCTCCCATCTCCTTTTGGGACTCCAGAAATCAGTCAGTCTGTGATTGAAATGTACTGGTAGGATCTGGAGGGTCTGGCTGCTTGGAGCTGTGCAAGCATACAAAAATTACTGCCTGAAAGGGAGTGGGTGAGATAACCCAGTGTGCAGGTGCCATTGACTCCCATGACTGGGAGTCAAACACCCAGAAAAGTTCAGCCATCGGTCTCTTTTATCCCTAAAGCTCTTCTGAAAATGTCAGTGTATGGTTCAGATTTGCTTTTGAAAATTGTATCTCAAACCGGGTGCTGATATACCATTAGAGTCAACTGCTGCATTGTGCCATATCAGCATTGAATCTGGCCAAGAGAAGGCATCAAGCAGACATTTCCTTTGTGCTCCCCTTTTTGGTGTTTTGATTCACTTCAGTGTTTTCTTGCTACAGTATGAACATCGTAAGAGGAAATTTTATAAGCAGCTGTGCTTCCTTAAGGAGTAAGAGTGAAATGGCTGTGAGCGTGTTGGCCTGGCAACCAGTGCTCGCTGGGTGCTGTCAGTGTTCCCAGGAATTGTAATCCATAACAGCCTTAGAAATGAAACAAGGAGCAACAAGGCTGGGGTATGGAGAAAATATCTATTCCAACCACACTGGCAATCCAGACTGTACGCCACAAGCACTGTTTATCAAAGTTGCCTTTGGAAAATCTGCAGCCATTCTTGGGAGGCTGCTGTAGCCAGGATAGCTATTGCTGCAGAAGAATGAATATCCCATCAAATACAGAACTCATCCTGTCAGTTTTGTCCCGCCTTCTTGTGGACAAAAATATGCCCTATATCTGCTCACCTTTGCCTTTTCTTCCTAGCATCCGTGTTTGGCTGCCTGCTCTGATGCGGGCTGTAAATGCAGACTTAGCTGATTCTGTGGGCCGGATCTCAACCCTCCAGCACTAGCATTAGCTGAGTGACTGGTAGGGCAGTTATGTCTAGAGGCCATGTTCTAAATTGTTGCACATTGTGCTGGAGTCCTTTTCAGTGTATGGTAGGAGACAGCTTGTCCATTTGTGAATTACATAAAGTAGACAAGGCTTGTAGAAGCCAGGAGAAAAGGCAAGACAGGTGTGAAGAGAGCTACCCTACATCGTGCAGGAGGACTGTGGCAGAGCCATGGGCAGGGCTGCGTGCTGCCTCTCTGCAGGCTCTTGCCCTCTAGGTCTGGCTGCAGAGAGGTGAAGGTGGAGCGCTTTGATGGCTCTTCCCCGTCATGTCTGAGGGGAAGCCATCATGGTCTCCATCACTTGGATGGCAGCGTGAAGGACATGCAGAAGCATTATGCAGTATTTGGCAGTGGACAGTGGTCTTTGCAATTGCAGCTGGAAGGTGGGTATCGCTGGGGACTGTGCCAGCGTATAATTTTCCATTCCAGTTTTGATCTCGGGGCAGGAAGATTTGGAGGAAGGTTCATTACAAAACAACACAGCCTTGTTTTGCAGACACACAGCTGCTATTATTTCAGGCAGAGAATGGAGTCTTCTTCTCTAAAGTCACTTTGAAAGAGAAGCAGCAGGTTCTTCAGTGACAACCTGGGGCATGCTGATAGGCATTTCCTGCCCCTCGCCCCATGCACAAGCAATTACCAACTCTCAGGGTCTCTCACACTGTGGAGCAGAAGAGCCTAGAGCCACAGTCATTAATCTGCTCAGCCCCACACTTTGCAAATCCCTTCCTCTCCTTTCCCCTTTATGGATGCTCATGGGTGTGGCTTGATGTGCTTTCCAGCCCTAAGGAACCACAGGTTAGCCCAGTGCAAGGCCTGTACAGCTCCCTGCCATCCCTAGGTACATCTGATGGAGGCAAGTCCTCCCAGTGCGCAGGCTGGACATCAGCCCTTCCACATGACCCTGGGCAAGGGTTTAACCTTTGGTGGAGAGGAGGTAGGTACCATCAGATCACTTACAAAAATGAGTCGCACAGTCTGCTGCTCCTGCGAGGAGTGCCAGGCATTGCTGATTTCTTTTTTCCATGTTGCCATGCCAACACGTCCCTGTGCGGGGCGAGATCTCTTTTTAAGCTCCGCCAAGAGAAAGTATGTAGCCTGGGAGCTTATTTAGCATTCAGGAGTGCACAGCCTCTATGTAACGGCTCTGAGCCACAGCCAGGGTGTCTGACAAAGGAGGATTTAGGTTTTTTCTTTTTCCTCTAGCATTTGCTTCTCAAGGTTAAGGGAGGCAGGGTAGGTGGGGAGAGAGTCTGGAAGCACTTTGCAATGGGCATCTCACTCTGCTGTTCTCACTGAGGCACAACTTTCATGAAAATGAAACAGAAATATTACTTTGGGGCATATTTACGGCACAAAATACATGTGTGAAATATATATACATGTAAATTTCTTGGTTTGGCTAACCTTGATGAGCTGCTCTGTATTAAAATTGGAAAGCAAAGGCAATCTGGGTTTTAATTTCAAGGACTCAAAGGAATGATTAGAAGGAACCGAGGAACAACCCCCACCTTTGTTTCCCCTGCTGTTTTAGTTTGTGAGGTTACAATATTGAGAAAGAAATCACCTCTTCTCATGCCATATTCATATCCTGAGTAAGGAAGGACAGCATAACCAGGTGTGTACCGGTGTTTTAGTTGGGATTTTTCCATTTTGTGGAGTTGCTACTGGTAGATTTAACTGCTCACTTTAATTTCAATCCTTATAGTGACAATTAATACAGGTTTGCTTGCCTTTGCCAGCTGAAGGGATGGAAATCAGCATAAAGCAGCTGGCATTAGCTGGCAGATGAGCACTGATAATCCTGTGCCTGTCCTTACCAGCTGTGAAAAGGTTGATCAGGAAAGTCAAAGGCAAGGCTCAACGTGAGAGGGGTGTGAGCTGGTTTTGACTCTCATTTATTCCTTGGGAGATGCTGAGCAAAACATTTACATTTTCATGTGCTGTTTCACAGAGAGACAGCAGAGCAGAGTCAGTGATGCTTGGAAAACCTATTCTGAGGTGATGGTTTAGAAGTGTAGTCTTGAGTGGTTTTTGGGGTTTTGGTATTACTGAGGCATTCCTCATGACGTGCAAAAAGCACAGGAAACTCATCGTTAGTGTAGAGTGTACATTAGATCATGTGGATGAGCCTTCTCCTGTGTGCGGAAAATACCTGGTCAAAACTTTAATTGCCTGCAGAATATGGAAAAATAACTGAGAGGTATCATTATCTCCAAGGCAGGAAAACCTGTTAGCTGCTTCCCAGAGAGTAATTTTCACTCAGGACTGAGTAGATTGAATACTTCATGGAAATCAGTTTCACTTTCAGGCAACTATATGCTTTGAGAGGGGAAAATAAACCCCAGGTATTTCACATTTTTGTTCCTACTTCTTTCCTTAAGACTAACTTAAAGTGATATGATCAGTTCAGTACAGCTCCCAGCAACCCATGTAGCCTATGGCAGTTGTGATAAAACTAATTTACAGTCTGGTTCTCTGTCCATGCAGCTCATGCATCTGGCGAGACAGGTACGTTAATAATGAAGGAGTATCAGCTGCCAGTGCTGCATAAATGTGGCACTCCTGACGATGTTACAAAACTGTTTTCATCCATAGCCTTGCACCACGTATGACAGAAGGAAAAGGCTTCAAGTGTGACTATTGCTTTTTACCCCAAAGCCAGGGTATGTGCCAAATCCCGGGTAACACAGCCTGTGGAGGTTCTCAGTGAGCGATAAAGTGAGAGGGCTTAGCTGTTCCTGTGCATTGCTTGTTTTCTCCTTCCTTTCACTGTCATCCTTTCTCTGTATTTAAGAATATATTGTTCTTCTAAGCAATTGCTCTGTCAGCTCTTCCTTCTTTTCCTCTTTTCTTACTTATTTTGCCTCTGTTCTTGTTCTCTTGATGTACTCCCAGCTTTATCCCAGCCATCCAGTGTAGCTCCTCTGTGACCTTGAGTTTCCAAAGATGCTTCTCATTACCACTATGCTTGAGAGCTCTGCCTCTGCATGCAGACCTCTTGGCTGCAATGACCCAAACCCTGGTCTCAGCTCTCCCCACAGCACCCAGGTGTCCCCAGCTCCATGGCAGCAGAAGCTTGCAAGTGTTTTAAGTGCCCAGTGCTCAGAAAAAGTGGAAGAGGTAGTTCAGAAGATATGCTGGGGGTTTTATGTGTATCTCTTGCATCTCCCTTCTGCAAGAGTAAGTGCACGTTTTCCTTTGGCAATCTCGAAGGGTGGGCAGGCAGTGGATGGGAGCAGGCTGTGTGAGCAGTTGGGGATGAGTCCCAGGCAGAGACGCTGGTGTAGTGCCAGAAGAGAGGGGGACAGATGACAGAACTGCTGATCAGGGCTGAGAACTGCTTTGAAAATCCATCCATGTCACGACCTCTGTCGGACTTGGTTAATTTGTATGTGACACGAGACCTGTTCTGCTGTGCCTGTCTGTGGGAACACTCACCCATGCTCATTTGTAAGTACGCGACACCGTTCTTCACCATCAGCAGGAGAAAGGCTTGTGTCTTGGTACAGACACAGGGCTAGGCTGGGAAGAGATTAGCTGTACAGCAGTTGCTGCATTGCAGAACTAGCTGGTTAATCAGGGATGGACTGGCAGTGTGAGCCCTGGGATGGCATGGTATTGCTGCATCTTCTGTTGTCACCATATCCCCTGACAGGATGAACCAAAATTCTGTTGTGTTGACAGAATGATTTTCAGTCCTTCTGAATGTGTACACAGGTTAATGTTAATTTTAAACTCAGCAGAGTTTGTATAGCATATTTGAATTTTTATTTTTTTTAAAAGATCACAGGAAACGCTGTAAAAAGTGCTTAAATCAGCTCAAAAGGTGCTAAAAATGAACTTTAAGGGACATGTCACCTCCTACTGTAGGTGGCTGATACTCTGTGGACTTCTATGGGGGTTCTTAAGAGTCTGTTTGTTTAAAATCTTAACTTGTAGAGATCTTCAAAACAAATATCGATTGAAAAGTGAATCACCTGTTATGTGTATTTACTCACACTGAAAGGATTAAATATCCAGTCCTTTGTTTTGAAGCCAAAGTACTTTCTTCTGCGTGAGTTCCTAAAGAGTTCATGTTTTAATGAACACTAGATATAGCTGCTTTGTATGTGTGAGTGATGTTCTCAGCTGATACCAGGTCCTGGGAAAGGCAGTGGGACCTCACTGAGGGTCTGATGTTTTCTTCAGTATTGGCCGCTAGGTGTAAATTGTGTTGCTGATGCATCAGACAAAACAGAACTGATTAGCTTTTCCCATCTCTGACTTGGCTGGGAAATGCTGACAGTAGTAAATATTTTGTTCCAGGCAGTAGACTTAAGAAGATGCGACTCGGGATGCACAGGGAGCGAGTATTTGCAGTAATGAGAGCTCATTTTAAAAGCATTGCTTTATTGTGCTGACATTTGTATGACTCCTTTTTAACAGCCTTTCGTAATTCAAGGGAAGGGTGTGTGGGGGGACTGATCCCTTAGTGTTTTGTTTTACAGTTAGACAGCATAGCAGAGACCTCTGCCTAATGAATGTGTAGGGAGGTGTTGGGGAGCTGGAGGAGGGGGGTCACTGGAGCTGTCAGAATTGTTCCTGGCTTCTAGCATGCATCGTTTGGGATTTTGCCACTTGAATGCCTTGAAGATTTAGACTATCTTGTCCAGCTCTCTTGCTGAAGAAGGTGATCAGGGAATTGCAGTCAGGGCAGTGGAGCTGAAGTACACACAGAAGGTGTGGAAGTGGTCTGAGGATGGGCAGCCAAAGGCTAGGGTTGCTGCTTCCCCGATTGCTGAGGAGCAGCCAGGGTTGTACAGTCAAGCTGCCTTCCAGCCCCCCTGTTTGTCTGTGCCAGAGCACAACCGGTCCAACACAGCTCACCTGCAGTTGAGGATACAACCAGGACGTAACAGGTTTACTCTGTTGTAAAACAGATAAGTTAAGGGGCTGGATCATGGTAATTCAGATTTGCAGTCTTGAGTTTAAGGAGATGGTAGGAGGGGCCGTTGAATGCCTGAAAGACCCCAAAACACGGAGGTGTAAGGTGTTTGCTGTGGGGCATACCAGGGCATGAGGTTGCTGTGGGGTATCTAGCTGTAGCTCCGCCTATACATCCTTTTCACATAGTCACTGCAACACATCTTTTCCCAAAGGCAGTCTGAATGTTCGTACCTTTGGGTTTCAATGCATTAAGCAATCAAAGCTCACTCTTTCCCAAAACACAAGCCGTTTCTGACCCGTTCAGTTGGTTAGCTGGTAAATCCTGGTGATTAGATTAATCTGTCACTATCCTCATTGATGCTACAGTAGCTTGAAGTCAATGAGTTTATTAGGGAAATTATACTTGTCAGTTGTGTTGTGGTTTCATTTAATTTAAAAGCTGATGCTCCCATTATTTGCCTTCGTACCTCCTGCCAATTACAGTTGATATTGCCAACATCCAGATCAAGGACCTACTTACAGCAAAATATTTACACTTACAAAAACCATTTAGGAGCAAACATTTGAATTCTGCAAAGCTATGTTACTGCTTTTTTCTTCAATCACAAGCACTAACCTGTTGGCATTATTAGGGGTCTATATAACTGATTCATACTGCTTTGATTGCTGCTGTGCTTTTCTATTTTAACCTGAATGCAAAAGGCAGTGCTTAGAGTTGTCACAATCCCAGTAGTAAAGTCCAAGATGTGTCTTTGGGTTTTTTTAGTGGAAATGTCAATGGCTGAAGCCCTGATCTTTTTTCCCCAGCATTTCAACAGTCTTGACTCAGACATGAGTTGTCCAGCAGCTTCCAGGAAAGCTGGGTGTGAACTCAGGACCTGTCCCTAGGGGACTGGCTAATGCCTCTGAACAAATCGAATAGCTATTTGGTTTGTAGTCCTGCTGCATGCAGAATTACAGTACCCCGGGGCGGGGGGAAAATCCATAGGTCCTATTTGCTTTTCAAATTGTCAAAGACAGCAAATAGCCACTTTGTATCTTTCCTTTCTGCAGGAATATATTTGGGGTATTTTGCCTCACTAAGCAGCACAGGTTGCTCTGTGCTCTTGTTGACTCGATTCTACTGTGCCAACAATTAGTGCTGGTTACCTTGGAAACTGCTCTGCACCCCACTGAGGATTTTGATGGGCACATTTTGACTGAAATTGCTTTGTTTTCCCAATTCTGTAAGCACACATGTAGCTAATCCTTTTGCTGTGCTCTGCCTAGGTTCCTTCCCTAAAATGTAGCAAAATTAATGAAACATATTATTGTTTGCATCTTTCTATATCCCTGTTTTAGCCTCAGTGCTCCAGGAGCGTTAATTACCCAGTGATTTAACAGAGCTCACTGTTAATTTTCTCGATAGGTGTCTGAGGTGTGACATTGTGAACGCATGTAAAGTTTTGACACAGTTTTCAGTCTTCTCCTCTCTGTCCTTCCTTCCCACCACCCCTTTCCTTTGGTTTTCTCCTGGAGCATTTGTTGTGCCGTGTGGTTCCAGCATGTTAAACTTTGTTTATGCCTTAAACAAGTTCTGCTTTACAGAGACCAGATGGCATCTTCCATGGCTACCGCATACTCTGGATCCGCTGCCACCACAGTGGTATCAGATAGAGCTGTTGCTAGAAAAAGCAGGAGGTGGTGCTGCTCCATTCTGGGAAGAGTGTCCTGGTAAAATTGTGGGGATGTGCAATGCTTTTTATTTTTAGGAAGAGCTGCTCCTGTTGCTGTGAAATGAGTGCTCAGGTGGGAGGAAGTGATGAGGTGGGCTGAGCAAGCTGGCTGAATGGTAGTAATGAAACACAAGTGACTGCAGTCAGGGAAGGAGAAGAAATGCTGGGGAGACAAACTGGCCTGAGTGGGGCAGCTGTGGCCTGAGAAATCACTGACACTGTTATGTGAACTGATGAGCTGGCTGTTCCCTGGGGCACATGCCTGCAGGCAGGGATATGCCATGAGCTATGCCCAAAGGAAGTTTCTCCTGTCAAAAACAATCCTCAAAACAATAATACAGCCTGGCATAGAGAGGTAGGAGGGAGAGAGAAGAAGAGAAAAGGTACTGCTGGGTGAGGGCTGTCAGAGGCCTACATCTGAACCTGGGCTGTTTCACCTAGGAAGTGGTGTTCATAGCAAACTCAGCTCCTCAGTGGAAGAGGTGGAGCCTGAGGTTGTGGTAGGCTGGAAGAGAAAAAGTGCCTGAATCTGAAAGAAAGCCATTAAAAAGAGCACAAAGGGAGCAGGGTTGTCAAGGGGAGCTGCTCTGGAGCCATCCTGATCCATAGCAGAGCGGCAGGTCTTGGCGCAGAGGGGGCTTTCTTGAGGTAGGGAAACACCTGTGCAGCAAAGAGAGTCAGCAGCTCTTGCATGAGATGCTGATGGGGCCAGAGCACCCATGACATCCCACACACCTATAAAAAACAGCCTGGGGAGTATGAGCGACCAGGAGTATGGGCAAACAGGGCATGGTGTGTTTTCAGCAGGAAGGGTGAAGTCACCCTACTGTTACTAGGATCTCTAATGATTTATTTATTGCTCCCCCTTCTAATCTGTAACTTCTTTCTTACATCTGGATTGGCTCTATAAGTTCCCACCACTTCCCTCCAAGCTCTTAAATTTGCTACAGAAAATGGTGTTTTCACCCCCACAGGTTGCCCTGCAGATCCTACTGATTGTCTAAAAGAAACCTGGAGCACCACTCCCCCGCCTTTCCTAGCACCTTCATGAGCTTCTCTTTATATTTATTACACCTTTTGCCTATACGACAAGACAAACACAGTCTTGCTTCAACAGTCTTGATTTCCCATACTCCTGTTCTAATGCCAGCACATTAGTATCTGTTATCATTAAACCACAATCTTTGCTATTCTTACTTTACTTTCTCAAGGTGAAAAATCAGTAAACATAGGGAAGTTCATCCCATTTACTTTCCTTTCTACAAAACAACATTAATTGTAATATAGTATTATATTTTAACGTGCCATTCTTTGGCCATTTTTCCCTATCTTCCAACATATATACAGGCCACCATTAACTACAGTATTCAATTAATTTCCTTCACATCAGTGGATCAGTCCCAAATTTTCCTCAATACTTCAAAATACATCCTAAGGGAGAAGTCTTTGTAATACTCCCTTGCCAGCATGATGACACATTTCCCATTATTCCAACTCTTTTTCCCACTCTTGTTGTCTCCATACAAGCACAGGAAATAAACCAACCCAGCTGCAAATACCAATTATAACCCACTGACACATACCCCTTCTGGTACAATTTACGCAGGGGAAGCTAACCATTACCATACAATATGTTACCATGAAATATCTCAACTTGCCGTTCAGCTGGCAACTCCCCGTCCACCTGACAGGGAATCACCAGGAAAGTCCCCAGAGAAGAGGTCTGGTGCACACTGGAGTTCCACTTGTGATTTCCCCATAGGGATGAGAATCAGTCAAACTCCAGGCCTACATGTGATGTTCCATGTGGGTCACCAAAAACTGTTACCCAAAACAAAAGCTCTCAAAACCAGATGAGTGAAGATATTGCTCTCTACAGAGATGTCAGGTCTGGGTCTAGCACACCTTACTGGGGACATTTACCTCTTATTTATACAAGAAAGATTCTCATTCTACCTACCTAATACATAACTCCACCCAGACTTACATATTCATTAGGATGACCACATTTGTATTACATTTTGCAGTGCCTGCAAAACACTTCTGTGGAGGCATGAGCTCCTCAGTGGTTGTTTGGTTAAGGATACCATTCCTCACATTATGCTTAAAAAGGTATTGAGTCATCTCAGGGCAGTAAAAGTTTACTGTAAGTTTGCCAGCTTCTTGAGAATGACAAGGATATCCCTTAAAGTAGCCACAGCTGTGTCCTAATTGGTATAGGAGTACATACTTTGACACATGAGAGAACCTTGACGTGATTAACTACTTGTTACCCCATCCTTATCAGTATCAGCTCCAACTATTAAATAGTGACCAACTATTTATCACACATTAAAACACTCGGTAATTAACTCATTTTAGTTAGCATATGGTTATAAACAAGGCAGAGGCCTGCCTTTGGTAACACTACTACCTCAAGAGGTGAGTTCAGTTGGTGGTCGTCACCCTCTCAGAAGGACCTTAACTATGGTATTCACCTAATAGAAAGCCACTTCCTCTGCACTTGGTGGAATGGATGTAGTGACACAGACAGAGCTCTCATGAAAACATGCAGCCACCCAGGTCTCAGGCTGCAGGGTGTGCCAGAGCCTTCTGCTAGTAACCCCGCTTAATGACCCCTGGTTGAGTGTCAGTGAAGGGGGGGGCTCAGGTGTCTGGAGGGAGTGTCCAGCTGACACCTGCTGCAGTTAAAACATCTGTGCTAGAGCAAGCTGGGAGGGGAGAGGGCAGCTGTTGTGCCCTTGGGTGGGCTTATGAGGAGGGCAGCAGCTTTTGGAGGCAGAGGAAAGGCTGCAGCTCCCCATACCATCATCAGCTAATTCGGCACCCCCTGTGCATCCCAGTACTCTGAAAGGGTTTGTGCCCCTGAGTTATCTGTGGGGCTGAGAGATTCTAGATGTACTGATTTAGTACACTGGGGTCTGGGGCTTGTAGAAGAATTGGGCCGACTTCCATAATGAGGAGCAGAGCTGCTTACTCATTTAACTTTGGTTTAAATCAGTGTAGTGCCCAAGACAGGTGCCTGCCCTCTCTGCAGGGCAGAGTCCGCTCTTCCTGCCAGAGAGCAGCCATGGCACGCACTTGTAGCAACTGGGCAGACTTGACCTGACAGCCCCAGCAGAGCTTGGTCTGAAGTGACAACCTTGAAGGGAGCAGCAGAAGGACCATCCCTGTGTATTAGCTCCTGGCCTCTTGGCTCAGCCTGTTCATTGTCAAGGGACTTTTGAAAGCTCATGCCAAAGATCTTTCATGTCTCCTGTCCATTATGGACATCACATTCAAGGACCACCTATGCTGTTTGGTACTACATTCCCTTAAAGCAAGCTGGGAGACTCAGTCTATGTCCTGTATCATGAGCAGCTGAACTCTGGGTAAAAATACAAATGCCAAGGAAAACCATGTTGCTGTTCCTCATTGTGCTGGAGTCTTATGTGAAGCCAGGGTCCTTGTTGCCTTTAAGAAACATATTTCATGTTACTTGTCATTTGTAAGTGCCATTTTTGTGGCACAAAGTAGAGTCAGAGAATGTCTTCCTGTTTAAAGAGAGGGAAAATAAATCTCCACAAGAAAAACTATCTCTAATGAATCCAGAGCTTTTAGTCTGTGAAGAATTTGCCTGGCATCCAGACTGCCTAGCTCTCCTTTTTCGTTTTTTGTTCTTTATCATTAGGCTTCCTTGAACTTTAACTGAACCATAAGTAAACTATGAAGAGTCTCAATAGCTGCCCTGGGAGGGCTTGACTTACCCATTGGATATGCTATTTATATTGTCCATTAGGACAAAAATGTCTGTCCTTTTGCAGCAGTCATGTATAGCAAAAGCACTGCTTTTCTGGCAAACTGCCTGTGTCTCCTGTGTCACCCAAAATATCCATTAACAGAGTGTTCAGAAGTCAGCCTTGCTTGATTATAAAAACCCAGCCAAAGAAAAAAAAAACAGCACAAACCCAAAACCCAAATCCTTGAGGCCATTTGTATTTTTATTTACTTATTTTGCCTAGCCTGAAATTAAAATTTCCATTTTTCAGGAGGCAACCTTTTCACCCCCAGACATATCTCCCCGTGGAACACAATCTTTGTCCCAAGCAAATTAAATCAGGAAGAGAGCTGAGAGACTAGGAACTGTCTTCCAGCCTTGGAGAGCCCATTTGCACCCCAAAACCAAGCTGGCTGTGAACGAGTATGAATTCTTTAACAAAAGAGACCGGTTTTGGTAGGGATTTGTCTTACCTTCCTGGGAGAAGGCTTGCAATAGCTTAGGTGATGGAGAGCAGGTGCCTGAGCGGGTTTCCTTTGGATATGGTCCAGGGTACAAAATCTGGTAAACATTTGCATATTCTATCTGTGAAAAATTAATTGGAGATTTTTCTTTACATTTTCATGTGAAAATAAGGGGAAAAAAATGGATTCTCCTGACAGTCTCCCTAATTCAATCTTGATTTGTTCATCTGAACTAACAGTACAGACTTGATGACATTATTCTTGTCAGTAGTGTTGTGATTGGTAGAATTACGGAAATTTTGATAGAAGGGTCACGTGTCAGTTCATCCAGGTGTAAAGTGGTGGTGGCAATTGGCATGGGGTCTTCTGGAGCCATGGTACTTTGCAAAGCTCTGTGCCGTTCTCTATGCTTGCCAAAGCTGTCAGGGCAATACTCTTTCCTGTTCTGAAAGAGCAGTTTGTTTCCTGCCTGCGTGTCCCACCCATGCAAAGTGCTGCAGCACGTTGGCTGCATGGGTGTGATGCGGGAGAGGGCACCATGTGTCTGCAGGAAGAGGATGGGCCAAGGTGCATGTTCATGCTCCCAGTTTGCTCCAGTGCCGCTTGTGCTTTGCAGTCTGCGTGTGCTTCGCAACACAGGGGATTGTCAGGACCTATAATGATTCCAAGGGATTGTTTGTGCCCAGTTCACTGTTCTGGAACAGCAGCACCATGTGACAGTCTGAGAGGTATCTGTTCATGTTTCTCACAAGAGAAAAGAACCAAGAGATGCCAAGAAGCACCTCCAGCATCCAGCAGGTTTGAAAGCAGGAGAAATTTGAAAACCCCAAAATGAGGTGCATACCTCTGAAAGGCAGCTGGGAAGATTGATGGGCTTTAAATCAATATCCCTGTTCATTGGTTCACGGAACTAGCCACATGCATGACTTGATTTATGGAGTTATGGTACTCAATTTGAACTACTTAACAACAGAGTGGAATTAAATCTAATACTAGGGTCAGGTGTTGGAGAGAGGGACAGAGCTGCCATTTGCAGCCTCCTCTTAATACTGTGTCTGGTTCTGCCCCCCCAGGGAAGGACAGGGAACTTCTGGAGAGTGTCTAGTGGAGGGCTATGAAGATGATCAAGGGAATGGAGCAGCTCTTATGAGGAAAGGCTGAGAGACCTGGGTCAGTTTAGCATGGAGAAGACTGAGAGGGGGTTTTATCAATGCTTGCAATATCTAAAGGGTGGATGTCAAGAGGGTGATGTCAGACTCTTTTCAGTGGTGCCCAGTGACAGGACAAGGGGCAATGGACGCAAGCAGGAACGCAGGAAGTTCTGTCTGAACATGCAGAAAAACTTCATTAGCGTGACAGAGCCCTGGAACATGCTGCCCAGAGAAGTGTGGAGTTTCCTTTTCTGGAGATATTCAAAACCCTCCTGGATGCGTTCCGGTCCAGCCTGCTCTAGGGGAACCCACTTTATCAGGGGGGTTGGACAGATGATCCCGAGAGGTCCCTTACAACACCTACCATTCTGTGATTCTGTAATACAGGCATCTATATCATATGTAGTCCCTTTTGCAAGTATATTGAGATCCACTGAACACCAGTTGAGTAGTTTCCTACTATGTGGAAGACTGCCAGAACCTCAGAACCCTTAATGGTAGAAAAGCAGGATCTTCAGATTTCTAGTCTGAATTTATCCTTGGCAAGTTTATACTTATGTTTTCTTGGGTTAACATTTTTTTATATCAGCTTATTTATTTCTTTGCTTGGTAGTTGTTCTGGCATATTCATCCATCTACTCTTGCTATTGGCTGCAGCCAATACAGCTATTGCAGTCACTGACCTCCTGGCGGCCAGTCAGGAGGGAAGTGAATTATAAGATATAAATACCAACAATTATGAATGTACTTTGCCAGTGGGTGGGTGTTTTAATATCTCATTATATAGTTTGTGCGAAAGAGAGGTTAATGTAGCACTTTGTTTTGAGACAAATACATCTGTGAAAGTCAAGTAATTCACATCTATGCTTTTGGGGAGAAGAAAAATCCGCTTTTCTGAAGGACAAACAAAGAGAAATAACTTAAAAGTACAAAGGAATTCTCTAAGAGTACTAATTGTAAGAAGAAATTATCATTATTAATCTAATGGACAGTGTCCCTTGTTAGGGTGGTTGCTGTAGAGTTACATGTAGGGCATTGATTTAAATATACTTCCCCTTCCCAGCTGGTCCTTGCCTGAAGGACGCAGTAATGAGTGAGCAGAGAGCTTTTATTTCTGTGCTCAGCATGGTGATTAATGAAGGCTCTGCAAGTGTCTCCTGATAGGAGCAGGGTATATTGCTGTCTGCCATGAGATATGTCCATCTCCTCTAGAGAGGTGGAGCACCACTGAAATTCCTGCTCTGCTTTTGAGCGCCCTGCAGCCATGCAGTTTGTTGCCTTCCCTAGGGCTCAGCTCTGTGTTGAGTCCCAGCATCCTGCATTTGAAACAACTCTCAGGCAGCAATAAGAAATAACTGGAAAGTGAAGGGATTTATTTCCACTGAGCTCGGCTATCAGAGGGAGGAATGTGTTGATTAATGAGTAAAGGAGAGTGGGCTAATACACAGATTGGAAAGAGAAACACTTTTTCTCTGAATTCTTTCATAGATGGTTCTGCTGGACCAACCCCTAAGTCCTTGATTTGGTGGCTGAACTGCCCTTAGGGCACAAAACCTCTCTGGTTACTTCCACATACAGTAGTGTGCCTGATAACATTTCACTGCACCTTTGATCTAGAGTGAAGATTGAGGTTCAGTTTCTTAGTTTGGAAGTGGTCCTACTGCCACCATCTGCTCACCAGAGCACCCGGTTCCTCAGCCCTTCTTGAGTTTGCCACATGTTGAGGGTGGTAGGGAAGAGCAAAGCACAGTTCCTGTGCCACCTAGGTCTGTGAAGCATGTGAAGCCTCAGTCGGCTCCACACAAGTTGCCCTTCCCTGCGCTGAGCACAGAGAGAATAGCCAGGAACCAAGCCCGTGTCTGAGATCATAACACGAGAGCCCATCCCACCAAAGAAATGTTATCCTCTGCATAATAATACTCAATTTAAATAAAGCTTTGTGTTGCAGTCCTAAAAGAGGTGAGGAGGATAAAGTACACATTTTAATCATTAGACCTGTCAGTCTGACCTCGATACCAGGGAAGATTATGGAACAGATCATCTTGAGTGCTACCACCAGCCATGTAATGAGCAACCAGGGGATCAGGCCTAGTCAGCATGGGTTTATGAAAGGCAGGTCCTGCCTGATGAACCTGATCTCCTTCTATGATAAGATGACCTGATTGTTGGATGTGAGGAAGACAGTGGATATAATATATCTGGACCTTAGAAAAGCATTTGACACTGTCCCTCACCACATTCTCATGGAAAAACTGGCTGCTCATGACCCGGATGAGCGTACGATCTGCTGGATCTGGCTGGAAGGACGATCCCAAAGGGTGGTGCTCAATGGAGTTCAATCCAGCTGGCAGCCGGTCACAAGTGGTATTCCTCAGGGCTCAGTACTGGGGCCTTTCCTTTTTAATATCTTAATTGA